>JAUESI010000015.1:3734003-3750216 GCA_032275145.1 Synergus laeviventris | reverse complement strand
ATCTTTGATGAAAAAAAAAAACAAAATTCGTCTAAGTAGACGTCTGAAACGTCAGCCCATGCAATGTTGAATTATACAAATTGTATTCGTGCCATATAAATTTAATTTATATAACTAAATTACGTAATATTATAAATTCGCTTGTGAAATAAGAACATAAAATATAATTGAAAAGTATCCCATTCGATGCTAATGATTAACATAAAGCATTCTTCACATATCCTGTTAATATTGAGGCTAAGGATTTTGTATTATAGAGTAACAATCCTTTATGGATCGGACTTACATTTATATTCTATTTTTTTATTTTTTGTTTTTTTTTTCTAGGTTTCTTTTACTGCATTATTTATGTTGTCTATGTATGATCCTTTATAAATATATGTAAAGAGATTTCAAGGGGTTTAAAAAAACTTCAAGGTATTTTAAGAGATTTTACGTGATATAAATAAATTTCAAAGGGATTTCAGAAGATTTCATGTTTCTTCTTAAAAAATTTGAAAATAATTCAAAATATTTCAAGAGATTTAATAAAATCAAGAAAAATTCCGGGATTTCCTTCAATTCCTGCACACCCTGACAATATAAAGAACAAAAATAATCTTGTTTCTTGATTATTTTCTTTATTTAAAGATTTTATCCTGATTATAAAAACTATTTTAATCATTTGTATTTCAGTTCTGTTTGAAAGAAATTGTTTATTTCATTTAAAGAAACGACTTCGATGGTTTAGAACTCAGAGTGCAAAAGTCTAAATGGTGGGCAGAAGATGATACTGAGAAATATGACACTGAAGAACTTAGAGATGCTAGGTGGCTTCAAGATGCAGTGGAGGTTTACACAAAAGCCCTCGACAATTTATGGTGATTGAGAATTACTCATAATAAAATCAATTACTCACATTTATCTCTAAAAATTAAAAATTACCACTTTTTGTAGTAAAAAGAAGAAATGCAAGAATCAAGTGAATCCTACCGACTGGAATAATGCTTTGACGAATACATTGTTAACACAAAACTCAGAAGCACTGGCAGAATCGAAAGTTATGGAGATCTCAATTAAAGTTAAAAATGCCAAATTAGCTATTTTGGGAAGAGTAAAAGTGGATAAAAATAAAGCAAATCTTCAGTGGGGAAATGCAAAAAATGAAAGTGATGAGGATGATGACGGTGACGGCGACTCGTCAGAAGCTGATGATGAAGACGAAAAAGTTCCTAGCGCTTTTAAGAAATTGATATCTGATGGAAAAGAATCACGAAGAGGCTGTGCCACCTCGACGAAAGAAATCAAAAGTTCAATTGACGATGATGAAGATGAAGCTGCACATGTCTTCGTCTCAGAAATGGATGAGAGTGAATGGTGGACAATGGTAAATAAATTTTTATTGCAATTTTCCTTGATCGATATCTATAGAATACATGTCGTATCTACACAAATGAAATTTTACAAATCAATGCATAATATTGACAGAAACACTTATGATATGATTAATCTTTCTTTCCATAAACTGAGAGTAGACTCGACGTCATGCAAACATTTGGAATTCTAGTTATTGATGTAGCAGAACTACTATAACTCAGAGGCTGATTGAATTTTCTATATGTTAATCTGAAATTCTGTATATTTAAACGAAGTAGAATGTACTTTCCTCTTTCAGATACGGCGTAATTTCCGTTTACGAATAAGCTAATATTTTTATTATTTATTTAAAATTTTTAACCATTGAAGGAATTCAAGAGAAGAACTCTGGATTCTCTACTTTTTTTATGTTGTTTTGTAGTGTTGCATTTGAGCGAGATGAACGAGAAACTAGCATAAATGGGTAACAAATACTACGATAAATGTTTACGGTATTATATTTTATTCTTAACTGGAAGCTCAGTCTTGGAAATGCCGGGAAACATAATTTAAATTGAATAATTAGAATTGCAAATATCATTCAAATGACAAAAAATACAAATACAAATTTCAGGTGATGACAGTGAGTGGAGTGGGTGTGTCCATGTTTACTATTGGAATTCTGGCTGTGTACATCATCTGCTCAAATATTCGGGGTCCAATCAGTGATGATTAAAGTTCAGAAATTAAAGTTCATTCATGCCAGTTTGCTATAGTATTTAGCACGATATGCTATAAATTTTTCCTGTAATAGATGAACCCCAAATATATTGTACCCCTTAAACTCGGGACCTTACTCAAGGAAAATTGAGAACCATATAAATCAGGAATTTAAATTCTTTCAAATTTAAAGACATGTAGAATTGGCCCTTTAGAATAGACCCTCTGGTTTCACTAATATTTATTTAAATTTTTTTTTGGTTCTTTGCAAATTAAAATTCTCAACAATTTTCAATTTAAAGGAGAGATTTCAAAGTTTCTAGTGACCCAATTTGAACATTAGAAAAGGACAATAAATGACAATAAAACACAAAATTTCAGGTCATGACAGTGACTGGAGTAGGGGTGGCTATGTTTTCTGTGGGAATTCTGGCTGTCTACATTGTCTACTCAAATATTCGAGGTCCCACAGCTCCAAAGACTCTCGAAAGGGAAAATAGTTTGAGGAGAGTTGGAAGTGAACGACGAACACCAACTATCACTCAAAGAGTCATGCGAGGACCTCAAAGAAGAGATAGTACTCGCAGCATTGCCAGCAATATATCAGAAAAGAGTGTTTGAAAAGCGACTTAAATATTTTCATTTCAAAATAAAAATGGCCTCAGACATTTTTTTGATTTTTCAATCAATCAATTAAGTGGAATTTCTAAAATACAATTATTTAGTTTTACCTATTGAAATTTTAATTCGTTTCAATAAAAAAACTATTACAATGTTAACAATGCACTTTTTAAGTGATCAACATTTTTTCTGAGCTAAAAGATATCGAAATGAAAATTAATAAAACATTGTAAAGTATTCCAAGCGAAGGTGTGAAATATACAGTTGTTTTTTAAGAGTTTAAGATATCGTTTTAAAATCCCTTGTTTTTTGGAAAAATTTAATTTAGTTTTAATTGCAAGGAGTTGAATTTAGCTTACAGTGAAGACGAAAGCTATCGACATTGAAATATTTAAGAGTAAGTTATTTTAATTATTATAGAAAATGCCGATTAATGTGATTCCACTTGTGGACATAATAAACCTTTGTCAAGATATTGTATTTTAACTTGATAATAAAGGCCAGATACATTTTAAAAAGAGAATTTAATTACACTGGATTGTATTCTGTTTATTGATATTATGGTCCAGAAATGAGCACAAAAAATATAAATACAGCTAAATGAAACACTCGAAGTCGAATTCGTAGCTAGTTTTATATATTTTTTATAGAATAACTGAAAATAATTTGAGAAGAAAACATAAAGCTTTAAAGCTATATTATTTAATGTTATCAATGCGAAAGTTGATTGGTTGATATGGAAAGATCAATCCTGACATCTTTTTTCATACAAAATTTCTAACAAGCGGAAGTTTTTAGGACGACTAAGGTTACCACGGATGTCACAGATTAGGATATTAATAGGGTTATGCAGAACTGAACGGCTATATGGTTGAATAGATACCATCTATTGTTCTCTTCACTTGACCCATTCAAACTTCAATCGAGGTTACGCAACGAGGAAAACATTAACCGAGTCAAAACGATTGTTATTACTGTATTATAGTAAAGTGCATACATATATTAATTTCTACGGCCTACGTCACACAAATATCGCAAATAGAAAAAAAAGGTTGTCTTCAGCATGTGTATAATAAGTGCCACTTTTTTCAAAACACGTTTTATTGGCTTAAAAATTCTCCAAAATTCATCCATCTTTTGAAATCCATATTAAAATACGTGGAAATCTTTAAAAATTTCTAAAAACCTCTCGACATTCCTTAATATTCAAAATCCGTAAAAATCAATAAAAATATCATCAAATTCCATGAAATTCTTTAAAATTTCATAATATTATCTACAAATCAATTTTTTTTTCTCCAGAACAATTTTTCCATGGCACTACATGGTTTTGCCTTGAACACCCTTTAAATAAACACAATAATCTTCTCTTACTTTTATTCTGTCATTACCTATTTATCTGACACTTTTTATTATACTAAAATACGATTTCACGATCTTCTGTATGACCTTATCCTCATTTTTATTTCTCGCTTTCTCTCGGCTTTTTTCTTAATTATTTGTTAATCACTAAGGAGACCTTGATTACAAGGATTTGGGCAACGATTCAATTTTACTTATATTTTTACTGATAAGTTTATTTTTATTATTATTTTCTACCAATTACTTTGCATATAAAAAGGTAAAAATGATACAATTTTCACTTGAAAAATAGTTTGGTTGAATCAAACAAATCAAATATTTTGTTTCTCTGGAGCAAATAAATGTTTATAGTGTTACTTTTTAAATCTGAATTGTCATAAAAAATCGGTCACTAATTTACTTGAAAAATGACTAACAATTCGCAGAATTTTTCACTAAGGTAAATTAGTGACAAACTTTTCACTAATTCAGGTTTAGAGTGTACAGTAAATGTAAAATGTAAAGAAAAATACTGATTTCTATTTATTTAAAAAATTTTTGGAATTATTATTAAATTTTCAAATTATTAAAATGATGATATATGGATAAGGGATGATAAAAGTTGATTAATCCATTATACTGAAGAGTGTCAGTACAATGTTAAAACTTGTTACATTCTTTAAGTAGAAAAAGACATTCCAGGCAAGACGCGAATTGGATTCGTAATACATATACGGGCTTCTCCACATACCATATAAACAGGAAAGTTTCTTCTTTCCTGCTTACGTCACCACTATACCATTCCCATCATTTAAATATGTCTCACAATTCGTGCAAAACAAATCTAATTGGCACATCTCAAACATAACTGTAGAATACTAATAAGATTGTTTACAATTTTGTAAGTCAAGAAAAAGTATAGTTCCGATTTTTGCCAATTAAGTGTAAATTCCAATCACTTTTTTATTTCATGAATGCGCATAGTAAGCGACGACCAGACTGAAACGATACATACCATACACTATCATTCGGTTTACTGCAGGTTACAAAACCAACATGTCGTCAGTGAACTTCAATAAAGTCAATTTTTCTGTCGTCTGAAAAAACTGAGAATTCAGTGACAGGACCATGAAAATTATTGCCAAATAAACCAAGAAATTTCATCGAATTAATTATAGACGATAGAAATAATAGGCAATAAGTTAGTTAAAAACAAAATAAACAGGATATAGGGAGGATATTTATATAGGAAATCATAATGCCCAAAAGTTGAAGAATTTAAAGACATAAATTAAGAGGAGTAGAAATCATACCTTACGTCAATAAATTCAAAAGTAGTGTTTAACAGTTGAAATAAAAGCTCGCGGAATACTTAACGGTATAATAATAATTGCAAGAAAGAAGGAAATCAACAGACCACGTAACAGAGAAGCATAAAAAGCAAAATAATGCACTAAAATAAGCGAATCGGAAATTATAATTGATGGACATCGATACTAATATTTACAAAAGTACAATAGCTTCTCGTGGAAGGGCATTCAACAAATGATTCAGGGTCCTCGATGCCAGCTTCATATAAAAGCACGAGCAACGTCCATGAGAAGAGACACTCTCTCGTGCCTGCCACGCCGATAATCATCAAATGAAAGAGACTCCACTTTCACTAAAATTGTCAACATTCCAATAAAAATCTCAGCCTCAGATCACTCAAACTCACTCGAAAAGTGTGATTATTGTATTTCCACTTCGAGGATAAAAAAGTGATTCGTTAATAGTGAATCACTAATTGGAAGGATACTTATTTGTGCAGGAACTCAGAAATTTAGTGCAAAGTTCGAAGACGTGACCAGTGATTCAAGTGATTCAAGTGAAATGAGTATTGATCGTAATTGATCACTATTGTGAAGGAAATCATTGTGATAACTATACTGTGATAACAAAGAGCAGTTGTCTAACAGTGAATACGGAATAAATTACACAAGGTGGGTGAAATTGATGCATAAACTAATAATTAATATACTTATCGGTAAATTAATTATTTGATCCAGATTCTAAATGTTTGATCTAAAAAATGTCAATTATTTCGTGGTAGTGAAAATTTTCATACATTTCTACCAAAAATCTGTATTACCCAATTACCTAAATAGTATCGGGTCCAGATAAAGCAATATTCGTTGAACTGGAACGATTTTCAGAATGTACCAACTTTCATACTACACGCACTCTTGCCTAATAGAGTAAATATTATTGGGCCCCCTTCTCTGGCTTTTCCTGTCACTAATTGCTATTGCTGCGTTTTACGAACTCTCTCTCTCCCTTCTAATCTCATAAACTGTTCTACATAATCTGTTCTTTGATTTCTCAAGATATCATTAGTATTCTTAACAAAATCACTCTATAGTTACAACTCTGTGCTGAAATCATTTGTTTCACGAATAAACTCTATACTGAAAGCGCCAAACTGATTTTGAAACCGAACCTAACACAAGGTCCACAAAACAAAAGATAACTCGATATATTATAGTCCATCTTGATTGATGAAGGAACAAATTAAGTAAACAATCAAGCAATTGTGAATGCTTAACTAATTACTTGATTGGAAACGTGACTTTTTTATTTATGCTAATCCTCATCTACATTCATTATACACAAGACAACCTGAAAGGTTTATGATGTGATACTTGAAGTACAAATGTTATATTATTATCAGTGATAATATAAATTACTGAGCGATGTTGCAACTGAAAATTTTTCATACAACACTACATTTTATAAAGTCTAAAAATGTTCCCATGCAATATTCCCATAATCATTTTTTCGTGTTGTGAGTAGCAACTGTGTCACAGCACAACTATATATTTACAAACTTCTTGCAGTTTTGAGCATTCCTACAATTATACTAATTCGCAAAATTTCCTCATCCCCAGAGTACATATCATATTTTTAACACGAATATGAGCATTGTCACACATAATTCTACTACTCTCTAAATTTTAATCAGTCAGATTTCACTGATTCAAGTGGCTGGAAATAGGTTGTACAACAAGCTGTCTTCACTCACCACTCTCTAAACTTGAATCAGTGAAAAATCAGTGAAATTTCACTAATTCTCAGTCAAATTCCACTGATTCAATTTTAGAGAGCAAATTCCCCGTTATCTCCTGGTTTTTCCCGGTTGTAAATATCAAATATTTTCTACAATAAGCACAAATAGAATTCATCCAACTATCAACTGTGGGTAAAATAAACGTATAAAATCATTTTCAAAGAGTTAATCATACCAATGCGAACCTAATTAGAGAAAAATGCTTGTTAACATTAACCTATTTAAAATGTCAAAGATTCAAGTGAGGCAGAACTATACTCATAGAGTAATAAATACGCTAATTTATATCTTATAATAGTTTGAAGGATCATTTATATACATGTTTATTAATACGTTCAATAAAGAATTTTAATTTCATAATTGAAAAACAATCTGATATTATTTTATCTGTTTATACATTTATTAATTATATTGCAGTCAATTCGCTGAAATCAATTAAAATAATTATATTATAATATCCAGTCACTAAATCCCGTGTAGAATTTCTTTTGTGGCTCAGGTCGAGCGCATGACGTGGGGGGGGGGTCCAGAAATCGATTCCTAAATCGGGTTTTTAGGTCCAAGCCCAATTGGGCCGTGGTTTCATCATCGCGGTATGGGCCCAGATTAGAAATTTCCACACGGGGTATGAATTAATGAAAATTTTACTGATTGATCATTATCAATCCGTATTCACCTCAATTAACATTTTATTTTTTTATTTTACTAAAGCAATGAGTACAATGAGTACAATGCATTCTGAATACAGCTAGATAGCTGTATTCAGAATGCATGTTTTCCTGTCGCTATAAATAACTAACTACCCATTAAAATACCTTTTATGCGAACCATGTTAATAAAATTTAATTCAAATTATCTTAAAAAATAAATCACGCTACTATATGTATGTATGATTTTGTCAGTATGATTTGCATATAAACAGAATACGTATTAATATCCAATTTCCCAAGAACTTAATTATATATAATCAATCCTATATAGTATATATATAGGATTGATTTCGGTAGGCTGAGTGAATTGAAACATTTAAATTATCCGTAATTTATGTCATAAAATGATTCAAGACTAGTAATAAGTGTATGAGATAAATATTAGCAATTCACTTATGGTATATATAAATTATATGGTGGAATGACCTATTCACTATTCCTGCGCATAATTTTCGTCCGCGGATAATCTTCATGACACCTTTCTGTCATCTATAAAGCATAAGTAATCGTTGAAAAAACCTTGAAGCTTCTTGAATTGTATGTCAATTAAATTAAATTATGCGTACAAAATTATGGCAAATTTTTTATTCACATGGATAATGCAAATCCGTCGACGTGTGAAACTAATGTTTTTCTTATCAGTAATTACGAAAGTACATCCTCTCGAGAAGCCAGTGTGATACAAATTAACTTCTCGCGCAACGAGTGCAAAGGGATTTATCGGCATTTATATTGAATCTAGAGCCATGGAATTAATGACGGACATTTGAAATGATAATTATGTCCATATTGTCCTTTAGAAAACCTTCGACTATCAATTCCATAGAAGCTAAATATTTTGCACATTACTTCTGTAGTAGTAGCTTTTACGAGAATATAATATCGTTTAAAATTGTTTAATTATTTTTTAGATGGGTTCCCTTCAACAACAATCAGTTCTGAAGGGACACTGCACTCCCCTCAGTGAAGAAAAACGACTAATTCACAAAATTCTAAGTGACACTGCAACAAAATATCCGAAGCGTACAGCAATTCTCTATGAAGGTATAATGCATGACATATTCTTATACCTGTAAGTATAAAACCATTATTTTTTCTATCCAGTTCCTTAGAACCAAATTTATAACCTATTGTAGATGGAAGTGGAAAAGAAATTTCTATATCTTACGAACAACTGAATACAACAACTGATCGACTAGCTAAGACTCTTCGACGATATTGCAAACCTTCCAATGATTCCGAAAATATAATCGCAGTTTGCATGAAGCCGTCAGAGCAATTACCAATCGTTTTGACTGCAATTCTAAAATCAGGAATGGCTTATTTACCATTGGACTCTGAATTTCCTGACACGAGAATAAAACACATTCTGCAAGAATCCGAACCAGCTATGGTGATAATTGAAGAAGGAGGTAAGACAGGCTTTGCAAACAACTTCGATTTCGAGAATTCGTTCTGATTGAGATCTCAAAAAACGAGCAAGATCGAGTATAAATTGCGTAAAGTTTACTTTACTTTTTACTATATGGTATATACTCGTATATTCAAGCAATCAAACCCTTCATTTTGATCTTTCTTGCATAATATTCTCAAATACTGTCCGGTGTTTACTGACTGTTAAAGTCAAATATAGGTACTTCTACATCTAAGAAGTTGTTCACCATTCAGATATGCAGATGTATGTTAAATTTTATTATTATATTCACCTGCATGAAAACAAGTTTAAGGAAAAACTTTGCTGTCTGAGGCAAGTCTCATTAGAGTATAGGTCAACAGTAACTACTATTTCCGGTAGTTTCTAGGGTGTATATAAGTATATAATATGCATTTTAAAATAATTCTGCATCCTGAACTTCACAATATATTTTTTTATTCATATTTTCTTTATGTTTTCAAAGATTTATTTATTTGGCATTGAGAACTCCTGCTTACTCGGAAAAAAAGTGTAATATGTATAATTTATAGCAGGAAGCAGTATCAAATTGGATTTCTTAATAGTCTTTTTTAAACACAAATGAAAGTATATTTATCAGCAAGATCTGCTTAATAGTTAATAATTTAAATTAAGTAGACAAATATTAGTCAGAGAATTATCGGCTATTGAAAAATATTTGGATTCTGCAGTGGATAATATATTATTCTATTTTTCCTTGCGCTTAACATTTGAAAGTTAATAATAATACATTACTATATTTACTCTCAAAGGGTTTTTTTTCTCTAATTTTTTTTTCGAGAAAATATTAAATATAGATTTTTCCTTTTGTAAAAATTTGTAGGTTTTGTTGTTTTTGAGATAATTGGTAAATAGTGGATTTTTTGAACACGAAAAATTCCAATCTTTTTTCACTTCAACTCGGGCTAATTTAGACAATTTTCAGAATTTTTCGATTTTATCAAAGCTAAACATTGTGTTTAAGTCTTCTGAAACAAAATAGTTTTTTTTTCGTTTCCAAAAAATCCACTTTTTACCAATTATCTCAAAAACTACAAAACCTAAAAATTTTTATAAAAGGAAAAAAATATGCGCCTTGAAATTATCTACAAATACCAGTCTTTAAAATTTTAATTCGAAAGATTTTTTAAAAGACTGAATCCATGCGCATCCCTTTTTGGTCGCCAGAATTTTAAAAGATTCATGAATATTTAACTTTGCAGTTAACTTAGTGCGAAGTTCGCTAACCTTATTAATTAGTTACTTTATTTGACGCGCGTCAGTGTCTAAAGTCTCGTTATATATAATAATGCAGCTGGTGTATCATGCGAACATTACTGAGTTATTATTCAATTACTAAATTCATGGTTGAAAAAGACAGAACTCGGATTTGAGTTGATTTTATACATATACACATTTTTGTCGTTGAATAGAAGGAAATTTATTTGAAGTGTGTGTTTCTTTGACAGAAGACAAATCAGTTTACCAAGGAACATTACTCTTGAATTATGAGCAACTGTTGGCAGAATCAAATAAAGAATGGGAAGATCCTTTGAGACATGAAGAAAGTGCAGATCAACTCGCGATTGTTTTATACACTTCTGGTAGTACAGGAGTTCCGAAAGGTACCTACACAGTATTTGATTTCTGATAATAATTTATAACATTATTGTAATAAATATTAAAATATAATTTTTTAGGGGTGAAATTGCCACACACAGCTTTAATGAATCGTTTGCAGTGGCAGTGGAGAGAATTGCCTTATCAGCTTAATGAAGAACGTTGTGTTTTCAAAACTGCATTAACTTTTGTCGACAGCGCCCCCGAAATATGGGGACCACTTTTACAAGGTCGTACAATTGTTGTTGTTCCGAGGCCCATAACAAAAGACCCAGAAAAATTCGTCCAATTACTGGATAAACATAAGGTATTGTGGTTTTTTATGGACGAAAATAAGCTAAATTCTTAAAATTGTGAACGTATTTGATCATAATTAAAAATTTATATTCCAGATTCAACGCCTCGTACTTGTACCTTCTTTACTTCGAACAATGCTCATGTATTTAAGCCTTGAGGTACTTTTTAATAAGACTCGATTTATTAAGATTCACTTTATTTATTCTAATTAATTTTAAATTACATTAAAAATTTTACTCTTTAAATTTAGAAGAAAAAAAGTACCCTTTCGTCTTTGAGATTATGGGTATGTTCTGGTGAAACACTTTCCATTTCTTTGGCTAAAGAATTTTTTGCAAGATTTGGCAATAATGAAAAATTGTTAGCTAATCTTTACGGAAGCACGGAAGTCATGGGGGACGTCACGTATCACTTAATGAGCAAAGATATCCAGCTGTTGGGAATGGAAAAAGTGCCTATAGGTGAGAGAATCATTTAAAAATTTTAAGCCCTTTACCAGGAGTTAATTTTTCAATTTATGTATGGTATTTATGTCATTAATTATTATTAAAGTAAACGGTAATTTAATAAAAATTTTCATTCTTAGGTAAACCAGTGGATAATTCTCTGGTTTATATAGTGAATAAAGACATGAGATTATTGCCTCAGGGAGAAGTTGGAGAATTGATAGTAGCTGGGAAAAATTTGGCAGCTGGATATATACGAGGAAGAGACCCTCACAAATTTGTAGATAATCCGCATGTAATCGATCCAGGTTAGTATTTTAAATGAAAAGAAAGTATAAAATTCAGACTCGCGCATTCCAAAAAAATTCAGAAATAAAAGTCCTCCATCAGAGAAATATAAGATTATCTACTGTGTTCTATAATTCCGTCCATTATTTAAAACGCTATATTTACACTAGATTCCATTCCAAGTGAGCGCACAAAAATTCCAGTATTAACAGTACACTATACACTATCATTATATTCATAATTTTAAAACCGTTATCGTAAATCAGATCAGTAAATGCCAATACGTTTCATTGAATTGAAAAAATATGTAATTGCTTTGATATAGTACGCAATGTATACTATTAAATGCTTTGCTTAATTTTAATACAACTGCATAATTAAAAAAAAATCACTATACGACGCCTGCAGTTTAAATAACACCGCCTTTCTTCTATTTCAAGGTTTATTGTAATATATGTAAATTCATGAATTTTAATTAACTTTTAATTACTATATTTATTATATTTGTTTTAATTAGTCATAGAGAATTTAAGTAATTTTAGGGAATTTGAAGATATTTTAAGGAACCTCAAAAGATTTTTAAAAGAGTTCAAAACAGTTTCAAGATTTTCAAGATTTTTAAAAGAGTCATGAAAGGGATGTTCCAGTACCGTTCATTTTGACGACAATAAGTGGCAGCCACGACTGGTTTCTCGTATGGCCAAGACTGGAATAGTTACCTTAAATTAAATTTTACTTATTTAAAACGATTTCAGAATATTCAGTCATTTTCCGAACGGGTGATTATGCTAGAATCGACAGAGGTATTGTATATTATGAGGGACGAACCGATGCTCAAATAAAAATCAGAGGTCACAAGGTTGATTTGTCAGAAGTTGAGAAAGCTTTCACTGCAGTGCCTAACGTGGATAAAGCAGTTGTACTCTGTTACAAAGCAGGTGAACTTTCACAGGTAAGAAAATTTAAATTAAAAAAGAAACGTAAACCATCTTTTTAGACATTATTTTCATTTCTCTCAATTTGCTTTTAAGCGTGGAGCAAATATCGTCTATCTATATAGTGGATAAGAACTAAAACTACTTTACATTTTCAGGCTCTGCTAGCGTTTGTAACAGTGAAAGAACAAAATGTGACTGGTCAACAAATCGAATCTTCTTTGCAAAAACTTCTAGCACCTTACATGATTCCACAAGTTATCACTGTCGATTCCATACCACTTCTGACTAATGGAAAAACAGACAGACAGGCTTTATTGAAAGAATACGAATTATCCTCTTATAATGGTAAATAATAATCTTAAATCAAATTCACTTAATTATAAAGATACTTGAGGTGTACCAAAAATACAGATATTTGAAATTGTGAAGTAATTATTTCAGATAATAACATCACAGATATCGACTGTGATTACACAGGAGTCCTAGAAGAAGAAATGTTCAAAGCCAAAGTTTTATTTTCTACTGTGGCATCTGTAATTGGAAGAAGTAGTCGCCATGCAGTTACTATGGACTCAAATTTCTACCAGCTAGGCGGAAATTCTTTGAATTCAATTTACACAGTGACGAAATTAAGAGATCAAGGATATGAAATCGGAATTACAGATTTCATCACAGCAAAAAATATGGCAGAAATTTTATCTAAAATGAAATTGAGCTCGGACACAAATTCAGACGAAGAATCACCGAATAGCAAGAATTATTACATAGAAATGCTTAACGATTCACACAAGGAAGATGTCATAGAGTATGATTTTTTATTTTAATTTTCAGGGTGTCTAGCGATTTTCTATAAAAAAATCCCAGGTCCTTTCAACGCTAGACACCCTGATTTTGAAATCCTATTTCGAGAAAAAATATTAAGTAATAATTAAAATTTCAGGATGATCACTGAAAGTTTCTACTCTAAAGCTGACTTAGAACAATGGATCCTTTCAGACATTTCGAGAAGTGACTACACTGAGCTTATGGAAAAAATTTGGGAGCCCTTGGTGGAGAAAAACTTCAGTTTTGTGATCAAATCTGCCGAAGACGAGAGAGTACGCAGTGTATCTCTCAATTTCGACGCGCGAGATGAACCGGAAGTAGTAATCAAATCCAAACTCACTGTTATTTTTGAATTTCTGGAATATCTAGAAGGGCCAATCAGAGAGACAAGATTGCCAAAAGGAATGGGAAAAATTTTTCACAGTTTCATGATGGCGACTGACAAAGATGTTAGTGCTGGAGAAAACGTTATTCTAATGAAAGAAATGGAACAACAGTGCCTAAATGTTGCGAGACGAAAAGGATTCGCTGGTATTTTTACCACCAATACTAGTCCACTTACACAGGTGCGTATTTTTATAATTATAAGAACATTTTTACTCACGAATTTCTGCTAATAATTCTCTCCATTTTATTAACTCGGCATCTGCATCTGTATCTGTAAAAGAAAAAGAAAAAAGAAAAATATTAGTTGTAAAGGATTTTCAATTTACAATTTACAATTTCAGCAACTTGGTACAGATATTTACAACTACGAAGTGCTTTTGAACTATCAAGTTAACCAATATGTTGCACCGGATGGTACCAAACCGTTTGGAAAAGCACCAGATGAACAGCGAGCAATTTGCTCTTGGAAAGATGTTTAATGTTAATAAAGGATACAATAAGATTTCATATTATAAACCATAAAAATGTTGTATTTCGCACAAAATTCCAACAGTGAACCTATTGTTACTGTAAATATGTTTTGTAAATAGCTAATAGGTATATTTAAGCAGTGAGATTTATAGATGAAAAATCTTCATTATAATTATCAATATCAATATCTTCTCATATTATACTGATACATATAGTGTGTGAAATGAAAGTAATATTAGCGTCGATAGTAGAATATTTTGTATTGTAGAATATTAATGTCTTTATTAATTTTTTATTATAAAAGAACTTAGAATAAACTTAGAATAAACGCAGTAGAATATATTTTATCGTTGCGAGTTATTTTAACTTAGCATAATAATTAGGTTAATAAACGCACCTTCATACTCATTCCGTATAAAAATTGGTATATATAAACAAAATATAGAACAGATCTTTCAAATAAATACAAAAATTCCAACGGAAATTGGTGCTCATTAAATGCACGTGACAGTAATTGTACAATTAGGATACTAGAGATTATTGTGATTGTAATTAGAATAAATTATTGTAAAAAATCGTTCATATTATTTAAAACACTACTTTAGCACAGAAGTTTACAAAATCAGAAATAAATTTCATCACACGTACGCCAAAAAAGCAAATAGGAATACTAATAAAATATTATTTTCCGAGTAACAGGAACTATCTCATTATATTTTTTAATCCGACTTGCACAAAAAATTCAAATTGTCGATCCCCTAACACTTTGTTACCGAAGAATCAACCCCTCTGAGTTTTCCTTCACATGACAATTTTTTAACATTGCAAAATAATCGCAGAAAGATATTGCTACACTTCTAGCAATACACCTAAATACAAATATTTTAGAATAAAAAACATTTTAAGTGAACGTTCCAAAATATTTAAAAATATTTTTGAGTATTTTGGGGATCACAGAAAATCCAATTAAAGGGTTTTAAGAAATTTCAAAAGATTTCAAATAAATTCAAAAATATTTCAAGATATTTTAAAAGGATTTTAGTGATTTCAATATATTTTAAAAGAGTCAAAAAGATTTAGCAGACTGTATGGAATTCAGAAACATTATTTATATTTAAAAATTTTTTTAAATCACTTAAAATCTCTTAAAGTCTCTTAAATCCATTAAAAATATTTTTAAAACTTTTGAAATTCATTTGTAAAGATTGAAATTTTTTAATGCCATTAAATTTCGACACTTATATCATAATCGTTTAGATATTTTTTTTGTAGAGTGCAAATGGGAATTGGTAAATTTAGTGTCTGAATATTGTGCATAATTAGGAATACATACGTCGAAATATGTCAAATATGTTGAACTATCAAGAATATTTGACAATATAAAGAGTATCAAGAATATCGAGAATACGAAGAATATCTGCGAATATTGATATAGAATAAATGGAAATGTTTAATGATTGTATCAGGAAATTGAAGTGGTTGACCCCCGTTTGTTAAGGAAACTAAGCGTTTAACAAAGATTTTGCTTGATCAACAACATTTGCATGTACAATGAAAAGCTGATTTTCCATTTTTGCAATCCTAATTAATGAATATTTAAGTCAACAAGTATACAATGAGTTAGCACGTATGCTATGGATATATAGCAATTGAACCTCTTTTTAATAAAAATAGGT
>JAUESI010000015.1:3662932-3720259 GCA_032275145.1 Synergus laeviventris | reverse complement strand
GATTCACGAGATTCACGAGATTCTCGGGATGAACGTCCAAGAATGGGTGAAAGACGTCCATACAGAAATGAAGAACCATCTCGTGGAAATGCTGGAGGTGGAGGAGTGAGCAGCTGGAGGTCTGCTAGAATAGCTGAAGCAGCAAAAGATAATTCTAGAGATATCAAACGCGAGGAGAGGTAGGCTTCCTTCACTAATTCGGAAAATATCAAGATTTGTAGACATTATGAACAAATATATATGCTACATTAATCATTATTAAAGTATTTAAGTAAAAAAAAACTATTTATTAATCTTAACTTCTTTTTGCAGGAAAGATGGTGCAGATCGTGTAGAAGAAAAGCAACCAATTCGTGTGGAAAAAAAGGAGAACCGTGCTCCAGAAGAAGATGGCTGGTCTAAAGTGGGTCGTCGTTAATATTTGCATCAAGTTAATAATAAACAATGACTATTATTCATCTGGAAGAACTAAATAGAATTTTTTCTGAAATCAAAAGTCGCATCCATCTGAGCAATTTCACGTTGAAGAAACAGGGTTGATTTCGTTTCAAGTTTCCAATACCTTTGGTACGTTTTGCAAACTTTTATCCCCTTTTTTCATAACTTGAATAAACTGCCATTTTATGGAATAATTTTCATTGTTATACTTGATGAACACATACTTATGTGCTTCATAAGAAATTGAAAGCTTGAGTCAAAAGATTTGATTGTTTCAAGTGGAGTAGCTTCTTTATATTGAAAGACATCCTTTTTTTTTCAATAATATAATGAAATTATAAAGAGAACTAGACGGCAAACATTTGAATGGCGAATACAATAAACGCACTTTTTAATTTCCTTTTTTGTATTATAGATTAATGTATAACTTGTCATTAAGTCCACCGACGATTTGCAATTTTTGCTATCATTTATTGTAGTCCAGGAGACTTCGAGATTTTTTTCAGAAACTACGAGGGTACTGTATGTTATTGCAGACAAGTCGCAGTAAGAGGGCTGCTTAGTTAGAAATTATTTTAAAATATTTACGAATATTAAGAATATTCTTAACGTCAATAAAGTTCTCTTACACATTTAAGTTCCAATTTATTGATACGATTTCCCTCCTAGTCCGCGTCAGTCACGAGCAGTCGATCTTAAACTTGATATGAGAGAAATTTGTAAACATCAACTGCATTGTAAAAAGTATCTTAAAGGCATATGTGATACTTTGCTATAAGAGCAATTTAGTTTCGGTAACTTTACGTTTACAATAATAAATATTTTTCACTAAAACTAGTCCATTTACCTCCATCTGTTACGATCGGAAGTAAATGGCCTTATTTTAACAAAATTACAACATGCCCTTGATAAGGTATAACAATTTGGTGAAAAATCCAAATCACAAATTCATGCTGGCAGATTTTAAATGCTTATAATACAATTCTAAGTTCCATAAATGATTGAAGCGATCAAAGTATACTTTAAAATATATGATTTGACTCGCTCTACACGATATTTAATTAAAGTTAATTTATATTCACGATTCAAATTCAAACGATGAAAAAACGTATTTTTTCATACGGATGCAACAGCAATGCTTGTTTTATGGAAAATACTGACGCATTTACCTTATCAAGAACAGGAATATTAAGAAGAATTTGAACTTTGTTAAAATGTGTATACTTGAAACTGTTGATAAAAACAGGAGTGATTCGATTTTCTCAAAAAAAAAAGTCTCTTATTGAGAGTGCATTTTACTATTGATTATGTAAAGGCATAGGAAATACAAATAAAGAACACGTGGGTACGTATGAAGCTATAAATACTGTATTTGTACGATCTACGCCTAAGTTAAGTAATAAATAAGGCTACAAAAAATCTTCCACACATTTCCTATTTACATAAGTTTTATCAATTACGGGAGAGGCACATTTTATCGAAATTTGGATTTCACATCAAACTTCATGGATTCTCCTATCTTACAGCAGTTAAATAAGCGATATGCTAATTAATTAATATTAAGGAAGATCGGTTTTAGGCTCTTATTTTATTTTCTTTCTCTTTATGTTATTATTTTAAGTAATGATTTCTATTGGATTCTCGAGTCGGTGAGCATGGAAAGATGAATCAAGAAAATAGGAACTTCTAACAGCTACGTTGGGTTCCAGAGTATCGATTTTAGAAGCTATAGATGATGCAAATAAAGGTCTTAGAATTTGAAGAATCAATAAAGCATTATGGCTGCAGCAGTCTTTTCTTCCAGAGGAGGAATCGGTTCCAAACGATCTTTCCTGTTTCTTCCAGAACTCCAACCAACCAAAGCAATGCTGATGAGGTGTACAACTCCAGCAGACACCACAAACCTGTTAATTAGAGAATTATTATTTATTAATAGAATTTTATTTTAAATATCTGAATATAATGCTTCTATGTGTGTATCAAAACACTCTCTTATAGAGTTTAATTTTTAATGACTTTTTGTTAGAAAGGGTACATTATGAAGTATAAACAAATGATATGTTTGCAATTTTGGACATTTTCCAAGTTTCTTGCTTTGAAATATGTAAACTTAAATTTAAAAGATATGAATTTTTTACCAAAAAGAATATCCAAGTTGTGCAGACCCTTCGCTGGTCCATTTTTCGTTTAGATTCTCCTTGGGTAATACGTTCCCGTATAACTTTGTATAGTATTGCGCCAACCACGTACCAGTGCTCGCGATGCACATTAAGACTGAAAAGTTTCGTAAACATAAGTGCTGGTACAATCGGCGTTTCTTAGAATTTTACCGATTTTTTTTTTAAAACACGGTCAAAGTTCGTTTGAATAAAAGAGAATTAGCAACTCTCTTTTATTAAAACAAACTCATCATTTGTTTATAATAATTTTTTTGTTGAGAAAAAACCATTTAAAAAATGCAGGATTAGTTATATCATAGGTGAAGACTCATCACTCTTATATTGAGGCATCAAATTATCTGTTCCAGGTAAAGTAAACCTAAAAACTAAAGTATAAATATTTGTGCACTTGCAAAAATATCGGTAAGTGTTGATGATTTTAATTAACGTACGTTGCCTACTGGACTAAAATTAATGATGTAATAAAAAATAATATTCAGTGAGCAGGATCTATAGTAGATGCTCGAATACGATAAACACCCCTGCCTTTTCATTCACGGTGTATAATACACGTATAACGATCGCCTTAAAGCTTAAATATTTAATTTCACGCATTTGATTGCTGCTTCGCGTTAGAAAGTGCAGTTCGTTTACAAGCCACTAACTATTGTAACAGTATTTTTTATTTTTCTAAAAGCATGTTTCACTCCATGTTTTTATATTAAGGATTCAATTAAATTATTTTATTTATACGAACTAGATTTTATAATTGACTGAATCATTAAATACTAAAGTGTTTATTCATTTTTTCAGAAGAAAGTAACTTACGTGTCAAAATATTGGTGAAATAAACGCCTGGGACCGAAAGAAGTTTACTTCTAGGAGACGTGGCTGTATTTAAAACAGCCAAAAGTGCAGCCAGTGCAGCTGCTACCAAAGCTGCTGAAGTTGTTCCTAATGTTCCAATCCAAAGACCCCAAGACATAACCATTGGGTCTTGTTTAATCATCGCAGGAACTGAAACAAAAAAGGTTTGTCAATTCTTTACTAAAGAACATAACTAAGTATAAGACTTAATTTATTTCAATATAAATAAGGGAATGAAGATTTTTCTGAATATATCACACTCTAGTTAGAGTTTTTGTAGAAAGATTAATCCATACGAATTATGAAAGGTTTTTGTTGAGTTAAAATATTTCTCAAATTATATTCATTTGAGAAATGAATTATACAGAAATATCAATTATACTGAGAAGTCACGGAAAAGGAATTATGTACCTGCTGTTTGAATTATGCATACAGCAATACCTCAGGTAGATACAACCCGTGACAGGGATGACAACAATATCCTCGGCCTTACGTCGCGTACGTGATTCGTACTTATCACGGAAACGTGTATTTCACATATGACCTACCCCAATGAAAGAGAAATAGAAGAACGTGTAATACTCCAGAACGTGTCAGATCTATTTTTAAATCTGAAAATCTATTTAGTAAGACTAGTTTTAAAAATAAAAATAATGGTTGTCAATCAAATGAGATAGTTCTAAAGGATTCTCCTATCTTAAAAAAGTGATGTTACCATATATCTTGAAAACATCGAAGACATTTAGTTGCTAGAATGATAAATAAATTATAATTATAAATCAATAATAGTCATTCGACTCATTCCAGTATTTTTACAAGAGATATTGGAATTTTTTTATTTAATATATACAAGGAGTCTGAAGTAAACGATAATTAGGAGACACGTGCTACGATACTCGTTAGTTCGTAAGAACAATTACTGCGGGGTATCAAGCAAAGAGCGGTAATATTCGGTCGAGTGCTTCCAAGCTCGTACGAGCCAAAACGATATACGCTTCTGTAAAATTCATAGTGCTATGAAAGGCAAATACTTTGTTAAGTGGGAAAATTTGTTATAAAATGTTTAAGGCAAGAAAATTCACATAATTCGCTTTAAAAATTGAACATTTTTAGGACAAATTCATCATTAAAGGACTTTATTCTTGACTTAATTAATTATTCTATTAACTGTTATATGTTAATATGAATATTTATATTCTATATTCATTAATCAGAAAGGTAATAGTCTTTTATTTTTGGATTCTTATTTTTGTTGCAGATATCATTTTTATATATGTACTGTGCTATATTATATCATGATAGATTATTTTATAACACGTGCGAGTTGTATCTAAACTGGTTTGGAGACGCATGCTTGAGTGTACGAAAAGAAACTCTCCACATAACGCAGTCAAACTTGTTCCTAACGAGAAGACTTACGAATCCAGGAATGCAATATCGCAAAACGTGAGTATTCCACATCTTCGCTAACTTCCAGCATTACAATTTTAGCCAACAATTCTAGGAATATTTTCTACTCTTGGAATCTAGTTCATATTCAAAATGATCTTCTGTAGTTCTGTTTTGTTTTCATGGGCATCTTTTATTGATTTGAACTTAAACTGGAACTTTAAATTTCAAATTTGTTCCACTTTGTACTGCCGACTAGAGTATTTTGCATTTAGGGAAATCAGAATTCTTTGCAACGTTCCCTTATTTATTGTCAAGCTGCATTACGCACTGTAAAATTGTTATTGTCTAGCAGCTTGAATATAATTGTTTATACTGAGGAACTTCTAAGGAAATATTTATGTGAAAGAAATCAGTTTATATTTTATAAACGTTGATAAATAGATTTAAATGCATAAAATCAATCTTACCGGAAAAATGATGGATTCTCCAGCCATAACCATAGTTCAGTTCTTTTGTGCCATTTAGTAATCCAAAGTGAATTTTTCCAGCACTATTTTTAGGGCCATCGGGGATCCATGGTTTTGCTTCTATCCAATGTTGGGTCACTAGTGCTCCACATAGTAATCCACCACTCAGTAAGGACAGGAAAAATGTTGCAAATATTGTACCTCTTCGAAACATGGACGTCATTCTGGTATCTCTTACAACTGGTTCTGGCTTAGGAAAGTTTGCTACCACTAAAAATACAAAATGCAACCATAACTCAGTGAAAGAGGAATTTCAAGGCATTTGCCTCTAAATTTTATTTTTATTCTCAAAAAATCTTGACAGTATTAAAACAAAATACTGTAATTATTAAGGAGAGCAATATAAATTAGCTAATGGTATCGACAAACGATCTCTGCTAATTGATTGGAATAGTTCCAGAGGCAAACATCTCCCAGATGTCGTTTTTGCTTTATATTGACATTCAACAAAATTATAATTTCTCTCTGGAGATGGTGCCGAGTATTTACCTTGCCCCTGAGTCTGAGCAAAGTGAGCCTGGTTGAGACTCTTGGAGAACTCGCCCTGCTTGACTTTTTGATCGAATTCGGCTGTGTTTAACTTCTTAGAGAACTTTACACGACAGTGACTCTTTGCCTTTCCTGGCTTTTGAAGAGAAGAAGGCCGTGGTCTTTTCGCGAAGGTATATGGGATCGTATAGGGTTGGGCAACGTAAAAGTATATCGGTCTGTAGTCCTCCTGGAGATGAGGAATATAACCATTCGTATGGCAGCCGTTGTAGATGCTCGGTGGACCCTGGCTGTAAGCGTAAGAGCTCGGATGATAATAAGTGCCGTAGAGGTTCGCCGTTTTTCGTGAATTCCCTTCCACGTTTTGAGAATAAAGTCTGCCAGTGACGTCCCCTCCTTCCACGCTCTTTCCAATTCAAATCACTGAAGCATGCTCGACTTTGTGGTCTTCCCTGAAATTCAAAAAGAAATCCATTTATTTTGTAAAAAGAATTTCATATATATATATATATATGTATATGTATATGTATATTGGAGACCTTCGATTGAAATTCTTTATCTGTTTCTTATGCTAGTGTAGGGGGTTAATAGTACATAAATATTGCTTACTCTCTTTAAATGCTTTTTTATATAACTTCAAATTGTTTGGAAGAGTTTTTAAGAGTAAGTGATAATTACCAGGATGTCTCTTGAAAATATCAAAACATTTTTGAAATCTCTTTAAATCCCTGATTAAAAATGTCTTGAAATCTTAAGAAAATTCTGAAACTCTTTTGAAACTTGTTTCTCACCTATCGAAAAAAAACTCTTTCAAATTTCTTTTTGTGAAATATTTTTTTTTGAATAGGCCATATTTTCCAAAATCTGTCTAATTTTCTTGAGTCGAAATTTCTGGGAAACCAATTTGAACTTGGTTGACATTTTACTGCGATTCGTCTCGAGCTGTTTGGTCTGTTTCGTTTCATATGGTGAGTTTCTATTTCTCACAGGAACGACAATCATGTTTCACAGACACAGGCCCACCACAGACCTCCAACTGGAGGCAAGTATACGCGTATACAGGGACACGACCTAACGGCATTCGCTGGACCTCATCACCTCGCTTAGCTTATAGTCAGCTTGCAGCATTCTGGTTTATTCTTTTTTCTTATTTCTATATGTCTTTTCTTTTTTGCTTTTTATTCTCATTTTCTCATCTCGACTCTTATTCTCTCTACCAAGTTGCCTACTTGAGACCCGACTGACTTGATTTTCAGTCACGTGTGGACTTACTTAGTCACACCTGCACTTACTGCATATGAAAAGAGAACTAGGTTTACGTATTCAATATTTTCAATCTTCAGCTCTTCACTATTCATTCCAACGAAGATAGTATCTTCAAATGCAAATTTATTTTGTGAAAGTGTTTTGCAATCTCACGTAATTCCTAATGATAATTATAAATTTATAAATAGCGATAAATAGGCACATAGCTAAAGGTAAAAGATCAAATTTGTAATAATTTATTTCGAATTCGGAAGAATTTTTCAATGTTCGTGTCCAAATTGTAGGACTCTTTTAATTTCGACCCTTTCAAGTAAAATTATTTTAAAAATTCACTTTCTTAAATTAATAATCATGTACAAATATACCCAGAAATATTAAATGAAATCGATTCCTTAGTTACATTATGTAATTTCTTGGCTTTGAGGTGAATAGTTGAGTATTTTCCACACATATTAACCGCACATATGACAGACTGCATAATTTATTCAAAGTATTCTATTTCAATTTCCGTGAGTACACAACCTTATCTTTAATTTTCTTATTTTCATAATAAAAAATCATAGTTCCAAGAAGCTCTCACTATCAGAAGATATAAGTCTCATCAGTTTTTAAAAATATTTCCCAAGAATTTACTTTCAGTTTTTAAATACGTTTATAGTAAATCTCTATTTATACTCTAAAACTCGTTATGCAAGGTAACTTAAATCGAAACATAAAAAAATATAAAGCTGATTTACTTACTGAAAGCAATTATAGCAACAGAAAATATATAATAAGATTGATGTGCTCCATTTCTCATCTAGTGAACACATATGGTTGCATGCAGATTTACGAGACAAGCGAAATGCCTCAAATTAAGATATAATCGCGTGACTTTGCGTCCAAGAAAGTTCTGTCATTTCAGCTCTAGATTCTTAACATAAAAAATGTATGACTTACAATTTTCATGCTTCTATTTACACTTTTTCCTTTTTTCTTTATCTGATCTTCTTTCCAATTCACCTTTGAAATCGCATTGATCATTCTCTATAAAAATATTATTTTCGTATCACCATTTCATAAGGAAACTATAGTAGGCATGAAGCTGGTTTGAAAAAACAGATGTAACCCGAGAGTCAATTTTCAGAGACATATGCTCCCGTGAACCAAACTGTTCACTTTCAATTCCGTGAAAATTGAGAAGACCAGGGTCTCACATCTCATATACCGTATCATTGAAACCGGTAATTAAAGAAAGTCTTCTTTTCCTTTTTTTTTGAGTCGCGCTGTAAAATATACCTAATAATAAATACCGCATCATTGCGTGCAACCTCAGTAAACCCTCCATTTGATCCCGTTCGTTAAGCCATTTGATGGAATGTACACACGTCCTTTTCATACATAAAAGAAAGAAAAGACATTAGACGATAAAAGCATGTAATTTACTATAATAGTCTTCATGATGAACGCACTCTAATTTAACTCAATCATTTAGAAAAAGTTTATATATTATAATATATACCATTAAAAAAAGCCCGTCAATAAACGTACGTAATTTTTTAATTTATCAAAAAATGTCCGGGTTTCGGTTACGTAAAAAAAAGTCCAGTGTTTAGTCAGGGTGTCTAGTGACAATTTATTTAATGTGAAATGCTTTCAATTTCAAGGTGCAATACAAAAAATTGGTAAAATTAAATAAAGCTTTAGATTCCTTCTATTGCTCAGATAAATGAATTGCAGCTAGACATCCTGGTAATGGAAAAAAAATTTATTGATTTGAATCTAAATACGAGAAATGTGCTGTAAAGAATGTTTAATTAATTACCATATGCACCAAAATTGAATTCCCTTAGAATTTCTAGTAAACGGACGTTTTTGTATAAGTCCAATTTAAAATAAAGATTCGCTTCGTTATGCTGCAATTTTGATCATGTAGTAGATTTTAGCGCCTCTCCGCTCATTAAAATCACCAGATGCCACATCATTCTACCCTTGCTTATTTTACTTTTAAACTCTGCACGTGTTTTTTTCTGAAAGGGTTGTATTCGCACAAAGTGAAAATTAAGCCTTTATAAGTTTCAATACCCGCCGCATACGAGTATTTAAATGCTAATGTGATAATTTCTAGCATAATCGAAAATATGGTTAAAATTTTTAAGAGTTATACAAAGTTGTAATACTGTATTTAATATACACTTTCGGCTAAAAATATTAAGCTTTACTGTGTCAATTAGAGAGTTAGTAGCACATTATTTAAAAAGTGAAGTATATTATTTTTAATTTTACGATCAGCTCGTGTCGCGAATTCTTCTGTGATTTATACAGCTAAGCAGAAACAGGAAGTGGAGGGAAAAAGTAGAGAGCATGAGGCGAACACTAAAATTAGTGTATTTCTGCATTTCTCACGGCTTCCAGTGCTCAACGACGCATGGAAAGAGCCAGACAGGTGTCGAACGAATGGGGCCTATAAAAAAAAAGTAAGACAGACAGACATTCAAACTCTAACGGCCAAATGTCGCTTAAGATCTTTACCAAAAAGACCCCTTATTTACAAACTTTCAAAACTAAAATCAAATGACTGATATTTCTGATGTCATCTGGAAAGATGTTTTCGAAAAATTAGAATAAGAATGTTTAGGATTTTGTAGGATGTTGAAGGGATTTTAAAGAATGTTATGAAACTCATTGAAATTCCTGAAATTAAACAAGGAATTACAATTACAAGTTTTTATACTTAAAAAATGAAAAATTCTGAATTATTTTGCAATATTTTTGAAATCCCTTAAAATATTTTTAAATTCTTTAATTTAAATTGTTTAGAATTCTCTGAATCTTTTTAACAAAGGGAGTGCAAGTTGCAAAGATGAGAAGTTTATGGGAATTAAGTTCTGGGAAAATAGTAGTTGCATTTAGCTTTTTATTTTGTTTTTATTTTTCAACTGATGTGGCAAGACAACAATGTTGGCGTTGAATCTGTGAACCGTGAATCGCGAAGGGAGAAGAACATGTAGCAAAAAGGAATCTGTTCTATAGCCTTGACCATCGGAAACGATCTCTAAGCTCGAGCTCAGTTGGTTTCTGCCTCAAAGTACCAATGTGCATCAGAATTTCTCTTTCTGACATGCATGTTACTCTGAATGAACAACATTCTTCAAACGATCTCTGTTCCGCGACATTCCTGTGATAAGTTAAACTTGACAAGTCATAAACCATTCAGAAAATTAGTGAAAATACGTTAACGGTATTAGAATAATTACAAAATATTAAGGAATTCAGATATACACACTTTGCACTAGGCTCTATCTTTTCCTATCTTTTTCTGTCTTTCAGTCGAACTCTTCCCAAAAGCTTTGAATCTGCTTCTATCCATTCTCTCTATCTCTGTCTAACTCTTTAAAAAAAATCTATCCTTAGTTTCAATCATATTAACTTTCGAATTTTGAAAACTATTCTAATCTTACTGCTAGTGATTGTACAAGGATAGATATGGGAGAGAAATTGAAGGATTGAAAAGGACAGGGTTGGTAGTATACTTTCGAGAAAGATAAAAAAAAGTATTGTGATCCAAGAAGGATACATAGGAATAGAAAATAAAGAATGAGACGGTTAGACTTAGTCGTATACTTCAAGAGAGATAGAAAAAGATTGAAATTATTATACAAGGATACATCTGGATAGAAAGGTATATGGATTGAAAAGGATAGGCTTCCTAGTAAATTGTAAAAAGGATAGAAAAAGATGGAGATGATAAAATTAAAGATAGACATGGTTAGAAAGGTAGTGATTGAAAAGGATTGAAATGATTATACAAGTATAGATATGGATAGAATGGTGGAGATTGAAAAGTATAAGCGTGGTATCAGATTATAAAAGAGATATGTAAGGATTCAATTGGATTTGAGAAAGATAGACGCGATAGTAGATTCCAAAAAAGGATAGGAAATTATTGGCGGAAATAGACGAAGGATTCAGAAAATTACATTTCTTAAATTAAACTGCATTTCTCCTATCTATTTCAATCCTGAAGATTGAAAAAGATTCAAATAGATAGACTTTCTATATCTTTTACTTCCAACGGGGCAAAGGTGAATCAATCAGGAAGCTGTTGAATCAAAGTGGGTTAAGTGCCAATATTATTGAACGTGAAGTTGAAATAATGTCAAACGTAACTAAATATTTACTTTAACGGTGCTTTCTGTTTGGCAATCACATCTTTTTCAAGTTGTAATAAAAGTATATGAAAGTGGGCATTGAATTTAAACTCTTGTATTGAGTTCCACTTTTTAATTGTAATAATGTCAATATAATACATGAATAAAGTTTCATTCCTAGTCGAAAAGTTATTTCTTGGTAATAAATCTGGAATATCGAACACGGACCTTATTTAACTTCTCATCAGGGCAAAAGGATGACGTTAGAATGAATCTGAACGTTAACTGGACAACCGGTTCGAGTAGTTCGTTCGCTTCAGATTCGCGTGATGCAACTCGTTCGTACAGTCGTTTCCTCTCTTGGAATATCGGCGAAATTCTCTCTTATAGGCGCGTGACCATTGACTGTAAAACTGGGTCATAACTAACATCTTTCCTTTCGACATTATTGTCCGCTCACAATCAGAAAAGTAAACCGTACAATGGTTTCAAACACAATTAAATATATGTACAGGTATATATATATTCACATCCAATAAATAATAAGTTGATCCAACCGATACGAGAGAAAACTTGAAATGGGTTACTACGAAAAAGCACATACATCACTTTTCCTCTCGACCATTATCTGTTTCAACTTTTGCTTATATTTAGATTTCTTCTAGGTCAGCAAAAATCTACTAAAGTGCAAGTGTAATGAATACAAGTTGCACTGGTCGAACGAGTTTATGCTGTGAAAATAAGAAATATTCGCGTACTAAGCAAATTCATTCATTACTTAAACAGGCCTTGCATAGTATAATAGGGTCACTTTGTACTTGTGATTCCATTTCTTTAATCTATTTTTTAATCTCCATTCTTCTATCTCCATTATTTCTTTTTCTATTGGATCTCTTTTACTCATTGACAATCGATATGGGATTCGCAGCAGTTGACTGCTCGGTGAATAGTCACTCTGATATTACACAAGCTTCTGATATTTCCCAATATAATATAAAATAATGAAAAAAAGTCAGGCGAGGCTGCCATGGAAACTTCAAAATAACCGACGATTCCTCTGTTTTAATTTCATGCAAGATTGAATCCCACTTAATTCGCAAATGTATTTGCTGTTGTGGTTTACTTTTTTGAATTCGTGAAAGCTTTAAAGTGAGTGAGGAAACTAAATAAACAATGAAGTGAATAAGCTTCTCGTGAAAAAAGTTTAATTGAAAATCCTTACATTTCATTAGCATATAACAGATGAACCAGCGATCAGACGCGAAGGTCAACTAGTTCGTCATTTTTAGAGCGTATAGCGGAACCCGACTTGCAAACTGCAGATATTCTCATTTATAAAATTTCTATGATATTATTTAGTAATTCAAGGTTGATAATCCTGATATTTATTTAAATCTATATACTATGCTTTCTCGAACAAAATAATGGATTTGCAGCTGCCATAACTTAGAACAAAGCAAAGAAATTGTTTCCATTCATCAATTTATTGAATGCAGAAAAATAACTTTAATTTGAACAATCCCAATAATTAGTCTTGATTAATAAATAGGATTTCAAATATTTTGTATGAATTATTTTTTTTTCATGAATGCGTAACATCAGAGTTAACATCCACAAACTTCTTATTTATCTTTCTTCTTTTGACATTTCCCCTCAACCTCTTCTTGATTTCTCTTGATCTTTTACAAGGAAAAAAAATCCAATTCGACTATTTGTCTTCTTGCGTCACAGGTCCAATTACATAAAGAGAGTAGAATGTACAGTCTGGAGATCTGTCATAAATCTAAATTTAACCAGAACAGTAATTTTTTACCTGCATTGCTTCAGCATCGTTTTCTTTTTCTTTTGAACCCTACGGCGTTCACCTTTCCTGAAGAATCTGGATCGACTTCCGCAATTGCACTTTTCTACAGTCACTATCTTACTCGATCGTCTTATTTCTTAGATGGACGCTATCTAAACTCTAAAGAATTGGAAAAATATTTATATTGTCTCTATAGAACTGGTACCGGCACAATTAAGAAAGGAGGAAACTGGAGGTATTTAAAAATTCTTAAAGGGACAATTGCAGAGTTTGTAAAACACTACTTTCTCGAATTTTTGCGCACGTTCACCTGGCGACTTGAAATACCCGGAAGGTTTGGGAGCCACTGACTGAGTTAGCTGAAGCTGAGAAGAAGAACGCAAACTGTTACTGGTCGGGTTGCTGATCCTGCGGCTTCATGGCTCATGCTGCTTTAACTGAAAACCTTCACCTGCTGAAGGCAGGTGTTACAGGTGGCAGCACCAACTTTGTTGATTACATTGGTTTTTATCCTCCATCACCTTCGTTGGATAACTTATTAATTTGGAAGCGGAGAAAGAGATTTTGAAAAACTTTAGGTTTTTGGAAACTATTGAAGCTAAAGTGGAAGTTGAAATAAATTTGGTCTCAGACTGGTTGAAAAAATTCTTTATCTTCCGTTTTACGAAAAGTATAGGATTTTTGACAGAAATTTGGAATATATTCATGTGAAGGATGAATTTATTATTTAAAATTGAACTAGAACTACGTAAAATTTAATTTGAAAATCAGAAAAGTACTAATGTAGAATCAGCTGCGTTCTCGATATCGATCTTTGTTCCTATGGGCTCGCGATTCACAATTCTCTCACGCCATAAAAGTAAACCGATGCATATCCCGTAAAGACAGAGAGGAAGCAGTAAAATCCTGAAAAATTTATATTATATAGCATGGGTTGTATAATAACTGCAATAAAAAAATCTTAAAAATTGAAAATTGAATATATGTAGATAATATACAAGCATCACAATACATGTTGCAAAAAATGTGCAAATTAAAAATAATATAAGAGAATAAGATTTTTCAACTTGCATACTTTTAAACGCTTTATTGCTTTAAGCTATTATCCAAGTAATATAATCTTGCTTACCAATACGAGTATCCTAGGTAGATACTAGAAGTGTAGTATTCTCCTATGATAGTATCGCGAATAGCTATGTTGTACCACGTTACGAAGCGATAATGACAACCATAAATTATTAGGCTGGTTAAATTAAGCCCAATAGCGATGCAAGCTACCATGTAAATACCCTGTAAGGAATTTCTTGATTACGCCACTTATTTGTGATTAAATTAGACTGCAAGCAAACCATAATTGCAATTATACCTCATTTAAATTTTACTCTTTAGTAAATTCTATAATTTTGATTAATGCTTATGCTCGCTTTACTTTTGAAAATAGATTCACTTGGCATAAAATGGAACAGTTGATCTAAATACAAAATTGTATTTGTTGTTTATTTTAAAGGTATATTTTTCTTTTGAAATAGAAATATGCTCACCTGAATATTTAAAAATGTTTCTGCTGGACTTTTTAGAGAGTTAAGAATTCCTAAAGCACACATGATTATGACAGCGATAAGTTGCAAAACCATTATAATAACAGTACTGAGCCATGCACCCGCATTAACGAATGTTGAAGCATTACTAGTTTCTATAGGAAATAAACATTTTTTTATTTTAAGGAATATAACGATATTTTGTGAAATTTGTTTCGGAATTATTTTGCATACTTCTCAAATCCCTTGAATAATCTTAAAACACTTGGAAAACCTTGAATTTGAAATTTCCCTGCTTAAAATAGCGGATATAATTGGTTAAATATCGGATAAGTATCCGCGCGATATTTAATTTGGAATTCAAAACCAAGTCGGTTTAACCCACTTTCAATTTGAAAATAAATAAACAGAAGTTTTGAATTCAAATCAATCCGAATGGCCGAATTTATTCGGAATTGAAAGTTCGGATTGATTCTGATTAATTCGGAATGACCGGATTCATTCGAATCAAAAGTTTGGATTGATTTTGAATGGCCTTCGGATTGATTCGAATTGAAAAATTCTTTCGGATTATAGTGGAATGAATTATCCGCTTTCTATCCAATGTTTTAAACAGGGTGGTTAGAATCCTCTGCATCTTTTTAGCAAAAGGATTGCAAAAACGAGAAATTGATCGCGCGGATCATTATAATTGATATAGTTCCTTTAAATTATACACCTTAAAATTAGTTAATCTCACCATTATCACGTCTCATTTGCGATACGGAATTTGTAGCACTTTTTGGTGGAGATGTACAAGAAAAACTTGGGGTTTCTCCGTTAAGAAGTTTTTTGACTTCGTCTTCTCTAGAAGTCGAATCTGATCCACAACTCCATGCACATGAATTTGATCCCCAAATACATGAAACTAAACATCAAATTAGCTTTGGATCGACATTCATTCTGAATCAATTCGAAATTTGTATCCGAACCAAACATTTTCATTCCGATCTAATCCGAAGGAAGTTTTCAATCCGAATTAATTTCAATTTTAATCACAACTTTATCGGAATCATTCGGATTGAAAGTGCGGATTAATTCTAATTAAAACGGATTGACCGGATTCATTCGCGTTCATTCAGATTAAAGGTTCGGATTGATTTTGAAGAGGCCTCGAATTAATTCGAATTGAAAACTTCCTTCGGATTAGATCGGAATGAAGCTGTTTGGTTCGGATACAAATTCCGAAATGATTTGGATTGGTTCTGAATGAATTTCAATCCGAAGCTTTCACTAGGATAATTAGAAATAATTAAAGGTTGGGTTAATTACTGTAAATATAGTAGGTTTGCGGAGTCGAAACAAGCTTCCTTATGAGGATGCCTGTAAATAATCCATGATTAATTTCCGAGTCTGCGACTTCTTTTGAAGTATCGACTACAGAAGCCGATCCTGTGATCCACTCATTTGTCCCCAGGGACAAGCAAATAACGATTAGGGCTAAAATTGAAAGAGCAGCTGCGACTTGAATGAACACAACTCGCCTTCGTTTTTTCATTTTTCCCAAATTCAAAGAGAATAACCCAGTTAACGAGCATATAATTGAAAATTGAAAATGAAATACTAAAATGAATTGTCCACTACACTAGAAAATTAGTGACACATTTTTGAGACTTCGGTTACAACTTGTCTAGTTTGTTTAGAAAAATGTTAATTATACATGTCACCATTTATCATACTGGATGAAATCATAGACTAAACCTTAAACTCGTTTCATTGATCGACTGACGAAAATGATAAGATTTATCAGTTAAAAATTATATGGAAGGAGTAATCTCTGAATCGTATATGAAGGTATTTCACAAAGATAAAACCGCATGAACAAAAGCCAAGTTTATAATTTTGTTTTTCAAGAAATGTTATTTAATTTTACAATCAAAACACTGAACATTTCATTTTATTAATAATTTGATATATTTTTATTAGAATATGCTAAATTTTGTTGAAGATTCAATTATAAGGGTGAAGTAAAAAACGCAATATGCTAATTAAATTTAAATTGGATTGATTCACAGTTAGTGAAATTTCGATTGTACTACATAACTAACAACATTATTATAAGTATTTTTTTATTCTTCATTCAAAAAAATATGGAGTAAACATTTATTTTTAAAATTTTCGCGCTTGTAATTAGCGCCATCTTTACGAAGTAAACTGATTAACCTTTTCTTCTGCAGATGGCAGTGCGGAACTTTTTTTTATGTATAGTTAGGTCAGATCATAGTTCTGTCCTTTTTTATCATATTGCTCCATCTTCCTATCAGCGTCAAATGAGATATATTCTGTGACTGAGTATCAGCTGTAATTCTGTGATCTTCACTCACCTGTCTTCACCTTCAATCTTTTTGAGCTTTTTGGTGTTGTAAACAATACCAACGCACGCCGTCAAATCTTCAAACATAGGTATCAAAACTTTATTTCTGTAATTTAATTGATATTTTCATTTGAAGTAAAAAATATTTATTGTAGTTAATGTTATTGTACATGGAAACATGTTTTTAAACTTCTATATAAAATATTTAAAACAAACAGTTTGAGGTTAGCTCGGTTTGGGTGAAATGTTTTCATAAAAATGAAAATCCTTATAATTAAACACTAAGAGAAATTATTTACTTAATTAAATAATAATGTTGCTTTACATTTATTATGTCAATTAAATATCTATATATTTGCAAAATTCATTTCTCAATTTTGTCTCAAATTTTAATTTTCGTGGACAAATCTAATCCCGAGTAACAAAGCTAAAATTATTTTTACTCATCGAAAATAACATTTCGAGATATCCCAAAATTTTAACAAAATGATTTGGAAATATAATTAAAAAGATTTATCCATTTAAAGAAATGGCTGAAGGTGCAACAAAAATGCCAGATAAAAAAACATGGACAGATGCTGAGCGTTTGGAACTTGCGTCAAAATTAGATGATGAATTAGATGATTATATTAACAGTTTAGAGAAGAGTTCATATACAGAAGGATGGCCAGAAGATAAGTGGCAAGAAGAAATGGAAAAACATCCATTTTTTATGAAAAATAGTCCAAATCCAGAAGACGAACTGTCTCCCCTACTGGAAGGATTGCAACAACTAAAATACAGTACAGAGGAGAATACTAAAGAAGGTCTACCTAAATGATAAAAATCGTTATCAATTATTATACCTATTTCAAATAAAAATTAAAATTTTAATATGCTTTGTATAGAATTAGCCACTAATTACAAAGAAGATGGGAACTTCAATTACAAGTACAAGAAATATCGTCTCGCGATTATTAGTTATACCGAAGGTATAAGAACAAAATGCGAAGACAAAGATTTGATGGCTCAACTTTATAACAACAGAGCGGCAGCGAATTTCATGTTAGAAAATTACAGGTAAATTTTAAGACTAAATATACATTTTTTCAGACTTGGGTTTAAATATTCTTATGAAACGAAATATTTTGTAGATCAAGTCTGAGTGACTGTAAGGAAGCATTGAAATTGATACCAAAATATCCGAAGGCTTTAAACAGAACTGCCAATTGTTATTTTAAAATAAAGGATTATACTCATTGCATCGAAATGTGTGATAAAATTCTCGAGGAAGTACCAGCTAATAAATCCATTATTAAGCTCAAATCAGAAGCAATAACTGAGAGAGTAAATTATTACATTTTGTTTACAATTTAATTTTTATAGTCTGCTTTATTTCTTATATTTTTTATAAGATTTTAAGAACCGAAATTTCTGTTCTCAGAAACATTTTGAAAGAGATTTGAGAAAGCAAAAAATTCAACAGAAGAAACATGAAGAGCAAGAAGAAAAAGTTATTAAAGCTATTAACATTAGACGCATCACAACTGATTTGACGATGCGTGGTTTAAGTGTAGAAATGAAGGATTTGGAACCTCCAGCACCACAAATAGCTCAACATATCGTTCATTTGGATAAGGATGAGAGATTAATTTGGCCAGTTATCATCCTTTATCCGGACATTCTTCAGACCGATTATATTCAAAACTTCCATGAAGACTCTACGTAAAGTTTTTTTAATGATGAGAATGGGTGTTTATAATTACCAGAATTGAAGTTTGGAACTTTTTTTCCAGGTTCAAGGAACAACTCGAAGAACTGTTTGCAGAGTCTCCTCCATGGGATACAGACAAGAAATACAATGTGAATAGCGTCAATATTTATTTTGAAGGAGATAATAAAATGAGCATGAATAAGATTGATAAACAGACAACGCTTGGGGAAATTATGCAAGATCACAGGTACCTAAGAGTTTTAAATTACATTTATTTCTTAGTTCTAGAAGAAGATAGATCTAAAATAATTAAACAAACCTTTTTGTTTTGTTCAAGCTTTATCGTTTATAAAGGATCGCCAATCTTTGTTGTCTTACTTGCCGACAGTAAAGGGGAAAAACGAGTTTTAGCTAATTATGAATTTAAATAATTCTTTAAATTATGTTCTCATATCAGAAAATTTGTATCGAATAAATTTTTTTGTAAACATTTTAAAATTTCTTGTCTTCTCTATACATTACAAATTCCGTTATATTAATGCTCTATGCATGAAATTTAATTCTATTTTTGATACTGGTATCAAATCGCACTTGTGGCATTGTAACCAAATATTTTTTAATATTAGACTGGTATGATTTGGATAAGCGTATATGGGTAGTCAAATTCTCGAACTTAATTTGAACTAAATTTTGAGAAGATTCCACTGCGAATATTGAAGAGAGAGTAATTGAATAATTAACAGCTTGAAAGTAATTATGTAACATATGGTATTTGATGAGTGGAGTGCCAATGTAATCGAATATTATCCAAATGCATGAAATCTTTGGCAAATTGTTCCTCGATCCGTAAAGAGGATATCCTAAAGAAGAAAAACTCGACAAAGAGGAAAGCAACTAATGGTATGAAACACCAACAGGAGAATGTGGTAGTGGTGTAACCAGCAACATCGGGGAGTGCACGTTTCACGGGGGTGGGTTCATTTCAGGGATGTAGCTAGAAATTGAAAAGCTTGATCTCTGAAGTATCAGTCCCAATTTTATTCTGTCATTTAAAAATCTGCGTCCAATAATTAATCAAAAGATTTTAACACTTTGACGCTCTGCTATTCTCTTAAAAATGTGGAGAACTTGACTTTCGTCTAGTGAGTTTCCCATGAATTAACTTTGAATTTACTTGAAAAAATAATTCAGATTAAGAATCGAAAAATCTCCAAACAGATTCTTCTCTATCTAAAATGCTTTTTTCCTTACAAAATCTGACAAAAATCGCTTTTCGCATTTTATATTCCACGTGGTAAAATCGACCTACCTACTTCCCTGCTTCACTCGTCTATTTTCGTTCTTCTCCGGGTCAACTCGTTTTGCTCGTAAGATGGCGCTTCAGGAGTTCGCGGATCGCGATAAACCAGTCGTTGCCGCTTGGTTGAAAAAGCATAACACGTTTTCGTGTTCATCTGACGGTAATGGCCGCCGTGTCATGTTAGTGAGGGCATATCGACTTGCGGATTTCGTTTCATTATTTTAATTTACTTGTGAAATCCAGGTGATTTTACACAGGACTCGTGAGTTTAGTTAACGGGTGTGTATAGGATTTTCTTAGGCGTATTTTCTTTAGGCCGGTGAGTGCGTGTTTGTGCCTATGTGTGCCAGCCATTTTCGAGCGTGCATCCCAGGATCTTCAAACGCCCAGGCCTTTGTTTCAACGAATTCGTTTTATGGATTTATTAAACTTCAACAATTATTCACAACAAGGACCTACTAGGGGATTTTTTACCGGTGAGTGTCGCTCAATTTTTAATCCAGCAAGAACAAACACTTCCGCAAAGTGTCAGTTGTCAGTCTTGTTGGGGGTGGTTGCTAGATATCTTGAATCTTGAGCAGTGGTTGCTGACAGATCATTTTACTTTTCTTTTGTTTATTATACTCTACAATGAGAGGATAACATTCTTATTTTTCCACCCCGAGTTTGCATTGTTATTAACTTGTTTTTGAAATTCTGAACCACTTTTGAAGGTGAATATTCGTAGTCATTTGTAATCACTTTTATCAAGCGTCTTTTGGGAAGTAAATTATGGACGGGTTTTCGGAAATTTCTTAATTAAAGTATGTTTCATAAGCTTGATGGTTGTGAGTAAATGATTGGGAAAATCAGAAAAGTTTGTAGTAAAGTGACATGAGGCTTGAGTGATTTGACAGTTCTCAATGACAGTAGTTTATTAGTTAAGCTGGGTTTTATAATTAGTGATTTCTCCGGATTTTGGGAAGTCAATAATTGGAGTGGACTATTCCAAATTAGGAATGTCTTAATTTCTGCTTAAAGATTCTAAACTCGAGTTAAGTTTGCTCTAATTTGTTCTTTGTTTATTTTCTATTCTGCACCAAATATTCATTATAGAATCGAATTTTTAATAAGTAATTTTATAAAACAGTGGTAATAGATGCTTTAAATAACACAAAAGGTTATCTTAGATTCCAATTATGAACTTTTCTAAATATGTAGTCTCAAGAGAAAGTAATTTGTAATTCAAATTCAAAAATTAAATGAGGAGTACATTTTATTCTCACGCATTTTTACTACTTTCTTTTCTTTTGTTTTTAATCTGTATTTTATCTTCTTTTGTTTCTTTTTAATGAAACTACTTTAATTATCTTATGTTCGAGGTTCTATAGGTTGTAATCGTCGAAATTTGAATTATATTTTTTTAAAACTAAAATTATAGCTATTCCAGATAGCTATGTATTCTTCAATTGAATGCGTTCAGAACAATTCTTATGTTTATTATATATGTAATTTCATATAAAGTGACGTTACAAGGATTGGAAATAGCCGATAAATGATAAATTTTGGCATCTTTAGCTTTCGATTTCGGTATTCACTGAAACTGAGAAATGTGTGTAAGAAATCAGTGATCTATCAGGAGACGTATCAACGTTAATTTTTGGTTTGCGCAATCAGCCATTTACGAATATCGCGCGTCCCGATGGCGCTTTGCGTCGACTCCAATTATCGAAAGATCGCACCGGTCAGTGTGATTATATTTCGGCCTGACTTTCACTGTTAATTAAGTCTGATATATGAAGTCACTGAAGAGCGCAGGGGAAAACGACCAAGAGTCGCAAACTCTCGAGAGCAATCAATTTCACAGTCTGTTAGAGCCGATTGCATCGCCTTTGCACTCGCAGAAATGTTTCGCCGATGTATCGAAAAGTCATTCTCTTAATTAATCGATTCATTCCATAATTTAAAGTGCGTCTGCTCACTCATTAATTAAGCCTTACGCTAATTTACTTTGGAACGATCGAATACCACTTTTTACAAGACGAACTATTTCTATAACTTCTTATTGCAGTATTCGATAAATTATTATCAACTTTTTCGGCCAACATGTATCACAGACTATTCCTGAATTTTTCTAAGAAGTGTTCATTTAATGAAAAAGATATTTCTAGTAAAAGAATGTTTACCATCCTCCTAAATAAATATTGATATTAGAATATTTTCAAAAGTTCTACCAAATGCTTCAGCTTTTCAACGCTATCTGCAACAAATTGTAAACTCCCATGAAGATACAAAAGTTTACAAAATGTGTATTTTGCTTTTAATGAAAAACTTTCATTACATTTTTATCATACTTTTTATGAGAACTATCAAATTTCTGTACTGTTTCGCACAACAAACAATATCATAGGTATGTATGTATAGTTTTCGCGTCGATGAGTTTCCGAACTAGTGGGTGCCGATAATAACGGGATATCCATTATCAGACGCTAAAGTTGGTTATGAACTAACTCACCAACTTTTGAAATTGATCGAGTTCTGCGGAGCATATACTGTATCTTCGATGAATAGAGTGCTGTGTGATCTCTGTAGCTTTAATGAAAACAATTCCAGCTTTAAAGGGCGCCACATGGCGACAATCAAGCCGCTAGGACGCAGATTAAACCTATGTTACATATAGGTATACATAACTATAAGGCACTAATAAACTCAGTGAAATATCTATGAATATGACTGAGTAAACAGAGTTTAAAAAATGTTCAAATCTCATTTTGTGGTTTAATGTCAACTTGACATAATCTTTCGAATTCATTAACTTTTTTTGCAACCCTTATTTCTAATAGAGCTGGTGACTTTAAAAAAGTATGAAAGTGAAAGTGTCAGGTACCTATTAACTCGTAGGAAGGTAGTGTGAAATTCAGTTGATTAGGTTCCAATATTGTGAAAGTGTTCAGTCAGATTGAAGTGCTTTAGAATTTTAATAAACCTTTTATCGGTGAAAATTTACTGAAGAATTATGGGATAAATATAGTCTAGGAATCAAGGTTAAATAAAATCAAATTTCAAGACGATTGAAGTTCTCTTTATTGAGATATCGAGAGAATCCATAAGACAAATTCAAACTGGTGACATGGTTGATGGTTCCCTTCCATACTCCACTCTTATTGTAATTATCTTATATTCGTAATTCGTACTCTCTATATGACTTTATAAAATTCAATTCAATGCAAGTGTCGGAATTATAAAATGTTCTAAACTTTTATTTATCTCATAATCTCTCGTAGAATATCCTTACATTATTCCGGAAAGTAATTTTAATCAAGATTCATTTTTAGATCTTCCTGTTGAAAATGAAAATCTAAAATTACAATGCATATCACGATCTACGCCGTGTGGGATGAAACCTTTCCTCTTTTCCATGACAAACGAATAGCCCGATTATTTGTTTCTCGCTGAATTGATTATCCCGAGAGTCCTCTTGGTTGAACACAAAAATGAAAGGCAAATGATACAAATCTCATTTACTCCCAGTTCCATTTTCATCAGAGGCAATTTTACCATTTTTATGGGACAATATACTTTTTATTTTCCTTCCTAAAACTTCACCCTTCAAACATTCGTTTATGTTTGTCGTCGTTGTAATTTAAAATATGTGGGGATATTCTCGAGGGAAAATAAATTCAAACGAGAAAATTGTCCTCTTACCCGTAGAATGAGAAACAAAATAAGCACCTTATGCTTATGCCAATGAGGTTAAGTGTCATCATCAAGCTTCGCGTGGAAGATGTGATCGCATCTCGATCTCTATCATCAAGACTTCCATAACTGCTGCTTCTTGCACTTGGATCGAAAAATATTTTTAGTGCTAAAATAAGATGAGCTGTGGAAAATTATGAAAAATCTACTATTATCATTTTTATAACAGAACCACATTAATACATATGTATTTCTGAACTTTTTCTAAAAATCAAAGTCATCAATCAACTGTAATTGATAATTTTTCTAAAACCCGATAACTCTCGTTCGTAAGAACTTCTTTTGATATATCCGACAAGGTGTAACTCTAATCCCAAACGATATCGAGATTAAAAATAGATTAAGATCAAGTTCTCCAACAAGTGATATTGTCTTTTTTTCTCATTTTGTATTAAATTCTCATATTTTTTTATTTCCTTCCTGTTTTTCTGAGAATATAAAACTCGAACCCGGATAGTTATGAGTCTTGGGTAGTTAGGTACTCGTGGGGCGTGCAAAAAATAGTTCTACTATTAGTGTCCCTCCGTAAGCCGATGATTATCATCGAGGTTTGGCCGGGTCATTTCCTATCGACGTCTGTATTTAAGTTTTTAGAAAAGGATGGATGTTGAAGAGCATGTGTATTATAGGGTCGACAAAGCGGCCTTTATTTCAACTGGTTAGAAATTCGGTGAGGGAGCATGTGGCAACGCTGGATCTTTCCTCCCCCCTCACTCTCTCACTCTTATTCTTTCTCTATCTCGCAGGCTCTTTCACTCGGTTTCTCGCTCTTGCTCTCACCTTCTTCGATTCCGTCGGTGCATCTTTTCTACGCCACCGTCCACTTTTAAACCAGCAGTGAAGAGAGTGCCTTCTTATACCTTATATACCACCTTGCACCTCATCTACACTCCTTTTATTTTCTTATTCATTCTGAACAGCTCTTCTCGCGGGGTTAGGTCACGTATAAGAGAAGAAAACGGATATTTCAATGGCAGTCGTTTGCCTATTTGCCATTTAAGCTTCCCAGGATTGCCATTAACTGGCTTTTAAATATACATGCGAGCTATCTCTAAAGAGTGGTACAAATAAATACCATGGGAATAATTCTAATGGACAAACTGCGTCTAAAAGTACAGAGCCTTTTTGGATTTCATCACGCGATTTCATTTATAGCGACTCATACTTTTATGGACAGAGCGCACGATATCCTTTATTTTGTATCACTCCTCTTTTTTACGACCTCGTAAGGAATTTTTATACAGAAATACGTATATATTTTTTTGACAGACTTTGTGAAGGAGCTGAATTCCCTTGAATATGTAGAATCCGGAAGTACGCTCAGAAGTTCGGTTAGGTACTTGAAATATTACTATTCGTTACTTTACCAAACGATAGTGATGTTTTTCCATATTCAGTTTTGTGGATAATGTATAACACTCTTTACTTCAAATGCTTTTAACAGATCCCTTTCGGATTTCAACACGCGATTTCATTTATAGCGACTGATACTTTATGGACAGAGCGCAAGATATCCTTTAGTTTGTATTATACTCCCCTTTTTTACGATCTCGTAAGAATTTTTCTTTCTGTGGATCGCTATTTTATCACTCGCCGCACTTTTATACAGAAATATATATTTTTTGACAGACTTTGGGAGGGAGCAGAATTCCCTTCATTATAGTGTCCGGAAGTACGGTCACTTGAAATATTACTGTTCGTTACTTTATCAAACGTTAATGATTTTTGCCACGTACAATTTTGAGGATAATCAATAACCTTTTTTACTTCAAATACTTCAGATGTCCTGTAAAAAACAATCTGCCCGCTTTGCGTTTAATGTTATATATTCTTCATTTGCAAATTACAAAATTTCTTTTTTAATTCATAAGAAAAGAGAAAAAATTGGTAAAATAGTTCTCAAAATTTATTTAAAATGTAAAATGCAAAATAGGTTCATAAAATCCATTAAAAATGGAAAGTAGAAAATGGTTTTCTATCTACTATTTAATGAAAAGTGCAAAATTGATTTTTAATAATGTTTAATTTCATTTCGAACGTGAATTATAAATTATAATTACGTAAAAAAATTATTCATATTTTACATAAAGAATACATAAAGATTGGATAGCGATTTAGGCAAGCTAATTGGATATTAATTCTTTTCTTTATTATCTAATTTGTCCAGGGCAGAACCAATAAAAATGGAAAATGGTATTTTAAGTGGAAAATAGGTTTAAAATCTATTTAAGATGTGAAATGCAAAATGGGTTTCTTCATCCCATTTAAAATACAAAATAGAAAATGGCATTTTGCATTTCATATACATCTATTTGTAATGAATTCATTCGAGATAGTTAACCAGCTTTGTTATTTTTGTAATATTTACTCATATCTCACTTTGTTTGGCCTAATAATACTATAATAATACTAATAACTATATTTCTTATCATTTTTTCTGTATCTCGCGTTATTTGACTCGAAATTGGAATTTTCCATTTTTCAAAAAAATTCAAAAAGTTGTGCCAATTCAATCTCTCAATTCTTTCAAGAGTTATCGTGGTAACAAACTAAAAATCTACAGACAAACAACAAGCGTAAAAACATGTTTTCTGGGTTCAGGGGGTCACAAAACGTGGACATTTGACAAAAACGGAGGGGGAGGTCAAATTTTACACAAAGGTAACATTCACTGATGAAACTGTAAAAAGAAGCAAAATTTCAAAAGTCATATTTTACTTTTTAACAAAGTTAACTTCACCCTGTGCCTTGAAATATCTGTGAAGTTCAAAAATTCTGGAGTTCAGAAATCTTGTGAGTTACTCCATAGCCTTAGAGCGGATCCGGGTCACCGCTTTGCATGTCCCATTATTTCTGCTCAGAGACTAAGAGCTTTTTGAGAAAGTCAGAATGTCAATAATCCTGCTGTTTGCCTACTTTGCGTCTTGTTGTTTCCCACCAGTTACTTGAATTGTTCCAGGCGTCGGTTTTGAACCTCAGTACATGGAGATAATAATATAAAATGATGAAAATTATTCAGTAAGAGCAGGAATGTAAATTTTGCTAAAAAAAATATATCACAATTCTTCCTTTGCTAACGCAGGAAAAGAAAAACTAAAAAAGCAACAAGGTAACGAGATTTCCCTAGACAGTATAAGTTACATTCGTCGAATGAGACGACGTATAGTCAAAGAGGCAGGAGCAGTGTTATCTTAGCATTCTTAAATTTTATGAAGACTTTGCTGTAGTTCTTTGCTGCGACTACTTGCTATATTATATCGCCAGAGGAAAAACGTAATTTCTAATTAAAATGTAAATCTTCTGAACTATGTAGGGAAATTTTGTTTTCTGTTCTGGGAATTCCTAGGTATATTTTATATACCAAGAATTTTAAATATTTCTCCCCTTTGTCTTTTTAAAATTGAGATAGTTTTACTCTCATGTTGAATATATTATTCAACTTGTATATAGTCTGGATGTCTCCTGTTACAAGTACAAAATTATTTTAAATGCAAATAAATCGATATTTTAACCATGTTTCTAGTTTAAAATATAATCAATACAAAAATTCGTTCATTTGAACGTTCAGAACTTTTCAGTTATCTTTTTTTTTTGGCAGCACGAAATTCTTCTTAAATAAGTTTGTCACAGTATAAGATTTTCAGAATACAATTTGTCCATTTTTATAGTGGTATAGTTTGACGATAAGTTTTGAAGGAAAAAATACAATAGGATTGAAGTGCACATGTCGTGGATATTATCATCTAATATTGCGACAGTTTGACGTCCTTTTAAAGTTTCAGGAAAGAGTCGATTTATTTTACAATATCAGATGCTATCCGCAAAAGTGTAAAAATCGATCAAACAGTCAAGATTTAAGAAAAGTTTACGCGAGTTCGAAAGTGGCTGCTTTCAATAATGCAATATAGGGATGCATCTGCGCCTGGCATTTCGTGCTGTTGCACGAAATAGCGTGTGCTATCACGAGAAAGGGTATCTTTTTACGATTGCGACTGTGCCAGTTACGTATGCGTTGATATTTAATATACGATATAACGGTATAATTCATCCCAGCATCGCTGATTCCGATGTTACTACTTTATACGGTCTGTTCGCGAAAGTCGGAAGGTAATGCGAGTGCAATTTAGGACGTAAGCCGTAAGCAGATGTTCCATTAGTGCAAAATCGTGGCGGAAAAGCATCTGCTTCAACTTGCGTTCGATTAGGTGAAAGCCCGAATCCTATTTATTTGCTGTCTCAACGTGTAATGCAAAATAACTTCTCTAACTGAATACTTCAGATTAACGGTATATAATTCACTATTTGAAGTATTTTAATAGTCCTATGCTTAATCCCTATTATCCATTCAAAAACAAATAATCTAAAAAGCTTTTACTCCAAAAAGAACAAGGACAAATTTAATTACGTCCTCCCAATGGAATTAAAAAAAAAGACGGTATTCGTGACCGCAGAGTCAAGCACGAATTTCGGGATAAAAATTTATTTCCCAACTCCACTGGGAGAGTAATTCTTGTGTAATATCAAAACAATATCGAGTGTCTCCAAACGACCGTGTAATTTCCAAGTTTCGGAAGGACTGACCTTAATATCCCTATTGTTGTATAAATGTATATGCCCAGCTGTTATTTACCAACAGTGTGACAATGGTCACGAATATGGCCACACGGCTTTTTTTCACAGCGACCAGTGTTTTTTCATTCTTTAATTGCGCAATTAGTCACGATCCCGTAGCCGCAAGACGATGGCATTACACACCATTCCCAAGTTCTTTTCTCTCACGATTTCCCGATCAATCTAAAATGCATTGATCCGGCCGATTAAGTTCCTTGACCGTGGATGTGGAAATATTGTCCACTGTCCGGTCTCATTTGGTCTTGTGATACACTTGATTTGGACACGTAATGCACGTTATATATCTGCGACAAACGTGTCGAGGATGCAAATCCCTATATATAGAGTTCGTGACTATTCGCTCTATTCAAAGGTCGCCCTCGCTCCCTTTATTTCTTTTTCATAAGCTTTTTAAGCCACCTTGTAAGTATAAAATCACTTGTAAATTGAGTCACACTCCCAGTTATTGCCCACACATTGCGATATCATGAACCAAGTCTTTTTTGCCACTGGTATGGCAAAATCTTGCATCTCAGAATGCAGACCTCGTGGAATCCGACGAAAAAGGAAAATTAATCCAGCTTTTTATCGTAGGATTTTGTATGGTGCTTATTTTGTGAGTGAGAATTAATGTAACGGTTGGCTAATGAAGGCAGTTGAGAATGACTGAAAAGTTTTGAACGTTCAAATGAACGAATTTTTGAGGTGTGTCAAGTTGACAGTACCATGAAAACATGTCTTCTCATCTATAATTAAGGACTCAACACGGCATAAGAAAAACCGTCAAGTATAAAGTGAAATCTTGAATTTAATTTCAGGCTCACTTATAGGATGTTTGCCAGTTAAACTTTATGGAAAATACCACATCCAGTGAATAAAATCAAACTTGACTCCCCACGTAATTTAATGCCAATTTAGAGCTCTTGAAATATTAAATATGTGGGATTAAAGAGGTGAATTAAGAATAACACAATGAACTAAGTATAGGAATTTATTTAATTGAGACACACTACATATGTGGAAAAGCAAAAGATAGTTATATATAAAGTAAGAGTGTTCCGTCTTCAAAATTCGTCTTGATCGTTTGCACGTCTTCCGAACACTGACCAATGTTGGCCTTCGCTTGTAGAGCATTCCTCTAAAAGTGTCAAATGTCCTTTTTCGGCGGATATTACGTTATACGGTGACTCATATCTAAAAACTGTTAAATATAAACCATATAAAAAGGTTTTCTAAGAATATCTAACATAACTTATAAATCGGAATCCAGAAACCTCTGGATACTACAAATACATTAAATTTATATTTTTCAGCGTAGATTATGTTTCTGCGCAAGAAATTGTATCACTTCTTGATTACGTTTTGTGACAGTGTATATTTACAAAAGTTTGACGACAATTTTATAAAAAATAGTAGTTGAAAAGTCAGATGCATCTTGATCCCAAAAATAGATAAAACCCTTTTTCCAGTTTTTTAAGAGGCAAAGAATAAACTCTTTAGCGTTAGCTCTTTAGCATTTCTTCTAGGCAGGAAAGGAACAAAAACCTTTTTAGAATAAACTTGTAGGGGTTTGACAGCTTCCAAATGTATGTATATAATATTTAATATATTATATGGAGTATCGTCATATGTGCCACTCATCTTTCCCTACACGCAATACAAGATCGTAATCCTCGACGTTTATGACATTTTAATTAAGGGTTAGTAGGAAAATGACTGGACGATTTCATATCAGGCACTAACGAGGAGAGATATGGAAACCCATCTCGGACACATCACTTTGAGTATATCCATCACAGTAAACTCTTTCAGAAGGATTTAATGCTTTACGAGGAAAGTAGAGTTGTAAAACCTCATTTATTTTATTAAAAAAATGTTTCAACATTCTCATAATTTTTTTCCTCTGCAGCGTATAAAATAATAATGCGAACTTTACTTCTTGTTAGTCGGGTTTATTTTTTATTAACTTGTTCCTCCACTTTTTTTGATCATGTGCCTTTTTTGTTTATTTCGTGCATGTTATCAATATTTCTCGAAGAAAGTTTTATTGCTCATATATCTGAAACTAATTTATACGCTAAGAGGAGGGTCGCTTAACTCTTTGGCACGCACACAGGTAACACACGTGGGTAGTTTTCCAATGTTGAATGTATAATGAATGGCAGGCATTGTCGCGCGGCCAGCACCACATACTAAAGATTGAAGAGGGAGCCATTAAAAAGCGTGCCGTCAAAAAATGGATAAGTCATCCAGCTTTTTAGTATAAACTGTCGATAATTATACCAGAGGGCGAATAATCTCATCTTTAGTCTTCTCCCTGCCTCTGTTTGGCGTTTTAAATATAAATGAATTCATATTCCACCTAAATTGACTTGCACATTTTTATCCATCATAACCATAATACAGGCGACTCTTCTTACATAGCTTATTCCAACAATTAAGAGGAACAAGTTTCAAAGCAGGGAGCAGAGATGATTGAAAAAGAGTTTAGCTTTCGGGACCACCCTAATCTACATTAAGTCTAGCCACAAAAATAAGTAGAATCTTTTTTTTTTCTCGTTTAAAAACACATTGTTTTTACACTTCTTTGAAAGCTGATCTAATCAGCCATCTCATCACTCACCAGTGTTTATTTAGGACGAATCCCTGTCGTAACTTGAGGCATATAGTCTCAGAGTAGTCATGAGTACACACAGGCATTTCTTTTTCAATCTAGGTTCTCTGTAACGTCACTTTAGTTTATCCTCTAAAACTTCATTAGGTTTTAACGTTTAATCATGCCTTGACCAACATACGTCTCTTGCGAGTTCCTACAAGTTCCTCACAGTCGGTTGACGTTTTTTCTCTAGACTTAGAAGCTTCTAAAGTGGGATACTGGAATACGGCATGAAAGCTGTCGTGAATTGTAGCGTCGCCGATGGGACAACTTTACCTTCCACCTTCGCCGTATGCTTCTCGACACCACTGTTCGTACATAATACATCGTTTATAAAAGGGACGTGGAGAATGAGATAGAAGGAGAGAAAAAGAGAAGAGAAAAAAGGAAAAAAGATAGGGTGGTAGACTAACAGCAGCGGCAGGTAAGCGTGTGGAATGTAGGTAGAAACTTGGGAAGTTCTGCACTATTGTGATTAGCCGGACGACGTCTTTCTAGCTTAGGGTTCTTTCAATGAACGAACGACCCATAGGCATTAACTCAGCTTACATACGACTAACATGCAGGGATCGCACGAGTTCGCTGTTTTGCCACCAGACTTAATCGCTTAATCATCCGAATGTGTGAATATCTCACATCAAAAAAGTCCACCTTCTTCTTTATTCCTTTGAAAGATTTTGCGAGATTACATCTGCTCTGGTGAGTGACCCTCCCATTCTGATGGACCTTTAATCCGGAAGAAATTGAGATGTTTCCCATTTTCATCAACAGATTACGTTATTACATGATAATCTGTGTATCCAGTCATTCTGTATATCAATTCATCGAGGAGCATCTAAAGAGACTTTTATTTTTTGATGCAGCTATCTTTTTTCTGCTGCTGCTTAATTAAGAACCTAATTCCAGTTTCCATTAAGTAATATTGTGCGCTTTCTGTGAAATAATCATGAAAATTGCAAAACAGTTTTTCAATTATTAACGGCAAAGCGACGACAGAATTCAGCGCTTTAGCTGCGATTTTACCTCTGTTGCATTTATATATAGCATATACGTATATACATCTCTTCGACCGCGACCCACGACTATAGACAATTGTTTTCCCAGCTTTCCGCAAATCCAAGCAAATGAAAATGACCTCTTGAAATGAAAATCCTTTTTGTCTCAGTTTAAGTGGTATTGCACAACCGAGGCGGTCATTAAGAATTAAAATGAAAATGTACTATATGTATTATGTATAATTCAAATAGAAAGTACTTCATAACACTGAAGTTGTACTGAAATTAAATATCGATGTTCAATATCGGCATCCAATCCGCACCAATAATCACCCTGCCATCATGCACCGCATTCGTATCCTGGTATCATAGAATCATAGATAATGCCTAAAGCAGGACATTCGTCGAAACACTAAAATCTGATCATGATTATACTGGTAATACAATACTATGACTGATATCTGTGGAAAATATTTTGCGACTTGTGTTTGTGACATTTTAGCTAAAATTCACAAATAGGATTGAAAGGAGAGAGATCTCTATCTCTCGAGATATATTATTATTTGTATTATATTATTGTTATAACTGTTTTTTATCTTTTTCTCAATTCTATCTTTAGATCTTGATATTAATGAAGGGCCATTCACTTTGGCATTTTCTCCTACGTTTCTTGAGATAAAGATCTTCGACTATTTCGAGAGATTTCCATAGGAGATTCCTAGTGTCTCGAAGGAAGCCTTTACAATTTATATCGTTAATGACCTAATATATAAAAGAGTCGTATTTTCATAACCCGGAAATCATTTATTAAAACTTCGAAATACTGACATCCTCACTTTATTTTAATATCTTCTTAAAAAATTACGTTCACTTAATAGTCCATCAATCTATAAAGAAAGATATGTATAATACATGGCGAAATTCCTATAATTATTAATTTCTTATTCTCTAATTAATGCCATATTGCTAATTATAAGTCTCTTCTTTCTTAAATCTGAACATTTGGAGTTTTCCATTATACGTGTTCAGGATTTCATTTTACTCTCACACTTTACATAATTAAAGATAGATCGAATTCTGATACCTCACACGAATTATATCTATAAATGATAGTGAAGTATGTTGACATCCACGACGAAATCAATTGTAGTCGCTAATCTGCGTCAACTCGAATTACATTGAGCGCTCATCACTTGGATTACCATAATCGTTAATGCCGAATGATGACGAGGAAACGACCGCGCTTGCTTCTGTAACACACGTCGTAGTCTGATCTGAGAGTGATATTATACCTACCTAATATACAGCATATCCCACTTGACTTTTAGTGGGAAATTATCTGGGACAACGTGTACTTTCCGTTAAAAAACTGAAATGACGACACCAATCTGGTTTTAATGTCGTTAACATGAAAAGTTGGAGAAGCCGACCAACAACCGAGTACAGGGAACTTGTGAGAGAAGCCGAGTCAAGTGTAACGCAATTCCTTGCGGTATTTGGCATCACTATATAAAGTACCTAGGCTGCTGAGAGTTAGATGGCCGGCTATAAAATTGCCGCTGCTCGCAAACGAACGGCACGTCCGATTTGGACTGAGCATCGCTGCAATAATGCCGCTGCAGCTCATTCGGTAATTGTAGGCATGGGAGTATGAGAACCACTCCATAAAGAACACCGTAAGCAGCGAATCTTACAAAAGAGATAATCGCCAAGATCTAGTTGCTCTTAAACGGTTACATACACTCAACCACTGCAAAAACCTCTGCTAATTAAACCAAACATTTCGTTGACAGTTTACTTAGCTACAACCGTTTCAATCGACAGAGCAGCATCTTCTACTATTCAAATTTGTCAAGAAATTAGCCAGCAAATCCATCCATCATTAGATAGATAAATGCTCGGATATATGTTTCATCTCTTTAACGAATTGATCAGCTTTAAGTGATCCCTCTGTTAGCTCTCTCTCTTTTTCAGATACATCGGTATTTCAATCCGATATTTTATTGCACTTAAATTTACATAATTCGTTTATTTTAAACCGGCGGAACGTCATATTGTGATATTTTATAACTCTATATGTGGTATTTTATAGCTGTAACTTGTGATCGTTAGTGTACTTCCCTTTCGCTATGCACCCTTCAGTGCCCATGATAATAGCACAATTATTGAACACTCCTTGTATTCAATAGCGGAAATGGCAGCGGGACTATAATTCGATTAACATCCAGAGTTATTTTACATCCTTCCACTGGCAATTCTTTTTATACCATGTCGTCAGAAATATTTTAAAGTATTGTGTAACAGTTATCGATAAGAAAATTAATTCCTAAGAGTTAAGAAAAATATATTATAGGAATACGAAGAGAGGAGAATTAATTGCTACGGATAATTGACTTTTGTTGCATTATTTTACAATATCTTAAAATGTCGAAACATTTATATATAGATACGTACTTTATTCAACACTAATCACTCCTAGAATGATCTATGAATTCCAGTAGAGAAAAAGCGGTATTTGCCATAGTTTCTTTTTTAAATTTTCAAACTAGGAGAAAATACCAGTCAGCCGGACTTTTTTCTTAACCTTATCCATAGTCCGGCAAATCAGGTCCATTTATGGTGTACTGACCGATCCGTGAAGGAGAGGCAGCAGTCTTTACAATCTATACTCCGTTATGGCCTTTACCAGACCTTCTCTGCTATTTCATCAAAATCTTGTAACCGAATGCCTTTTTCGATTATATATATATATATATATATGTAGTAATATGTAACTGACATCGTCATTTTGTGTTAAATATAAGCAAATTCGTTTCAAGTTACAAATTGTTCCTGGAATATTATTTTTCAATTAACTTCCTGGTGAGCGATGAAGTTTGATTAAAGCAGAGGATGAACCGTACTTCCATTGACAAATTTTTTCCTGAAGCCCACGCATTTGATTGTGAGGTTCAACAATTGATTGCGCAACCGTTGAATTAACTTCTGCTAAACTTGAACCGTTCCTAATTCGAGAGTTTCATTCCGTGGATGTGTAGTATAGAATACTATACATTATAGGACCGACCTTAATGTATTGATACCATTCTACAATTGTGCGATAGTTAGAGAGAAATCTAGAAAGAACTGACTAGTCTTTGACCGTGAAAAATATCTCGGCACTCTCGTCGGCACTCCCAGCGAGCCTAATTGCGAGTGAAACGTTTTGTTATACCAACTGTCCGACCATTTGCTTCGTGGGCCGAGCTTGGGTTAACTCAGTTAAGCGCTTCGTTGATTGAAGCGCATGAACTTGTTTATTCGTCTGAATTCAATTCAGAGAAACAAAGGATATTTTTGATCCAATGAATCGGAAAAGCCAAATTTCATTTATTAAAGGGGTTAGTATAGATACTAGATACTTTTGCCCTACGGTACAACACGACCTTTTCAAAATTATTTTTTAAAACTCTTTATTTGAAATAGGTGTTTTCAAACGGATATTTTGAATGTTTTGGGTATAGGGAAGCTTAGAGTCGTAGTTTGCAATTACAAAAGTCCAGTAAAATAGAAGCGCATTGGAACGAAAACCCATTTGTCAGAACAGAGAGACAAAGAGGATTTGTACATTTAGTGGTTTCGTAGGTGGTTAGTTAATTTCAAGCAGCGGGTGAATTCCAAGCAGAGGCGTAGAAATTGGTCCCGGGAGATTTTCCCTTTTTGAGGTTTGCGGCATTCTCTTTTTTCACCCGATTTCTTCTCAGCCACCAAATGATTTTGTACCCCAAACAAGGGTTTGAAAAGTTGAAACATTCTTCAGAGTGAAAGCCCTCCTCTAAGCTGAGAGAAAGTGTCCTAAGTACCTGGTAACACCAGTTTGCCAAACTCACTTTCTGCTTGTCGAACCGAAAAATTCCGAGACGCCCAGACTCATTTCTCAGCTTGCTAAGAAATTCTCGAAAATCCTTTAATCACACGCCCGTCTTATTGCTGATAATTAGATAATCTCGCAATTGGCATCAACTGGGTCCTCTTTTACCCAGAAGCTAAACTAATTTTGCTGATTATTTCCTAAGATATTTTTTTCTAGCGGGCACTTGCCACTTCCTCGTAATTTACTTAATATTATTTCCCCAGCCTCAGATACTAAACTGCAAAAACTAGCCAAAATAAAGATACCGCAAAGAGCGTCTGAAGAAAACATCAATACCTTAGGGACCTTATACCACAAGTTGCGGAGTCATCAAGGCATCTAAATGATTATATACAATTCCCACGACTGATCGTTACCTGTGAATTAAATTAAATGCCACACAAGCAATCAGGTGCTGTATAATTCTTGAATCGAAAGTTAAAAAATTATCGTCGATGTCAAAGGAATGGTGGATTTGTGCTTGGGTTTATAACGCATCGTCGAATGGGTTTATTACCGAAACAAGCTCATTTCCGCAGGCAGCTGTTGAGTGGAATTCTTTGTTTTTCAATGCAAGCCAGAGCAATGAGGCGTTACTACCAATTTTAATTCCATCTCCTTCCCACATAGCATCTGCTTTGCAAGGTGTGAACGTGTCGGGCTTTGAGGTCTGGTTAAGTACCGGCATTAGAAATTTTGACGCGATCGTGACTAGCTAGAGTCGATCCCTAAATACAGAGATTCCATTCAATGTGTACTGTGCATGTATATTTTGATATTGTATATGTATATTCTTATGTTGTGTGTATAATCCTATATTGTGCACGTATAGTCCCATTTAGTATATATACATTATACACTATATAGTCAGTATCAGGTAAGTTACCCATCATGCCTGCAGCGTTCGACTCAACTCGTTAGGCGTCTTGATTTATGCCTCGTCAACGTTAAAAGACCTTGTCTTGAACCCGATCAAAGACGGTCGTCATTTTTAGATATACATAACATATAAGTTGAAAGAGGCCCTTGGACGTCTAGTCTCTATTCATTAATTATGATATTTATTGTTGTTCCTGGTGGGACATTGTGTGGATCCAACACCAGTGATATTATTTTAATTGAGATTTTAAGATTATTATCTTGCTTGTCAGAAGTATTTTAGAAGAGTTGGGCTTGAAATTTTATAAACCGGGATTCATGTATACATTTACATCTCTTTTCTCAATTCCTCTCGTCTAGAAAAGACTATTTCAGAAAAGTTTATATTGCTTTCATAAACTAAATTGAGAGTTTATACCTGCATTGAATATTTCTCTGAATAAGTTTCAACTATGGTGCAGTTAAAATCAAGACTTTGAGATCACAAGTTTCCAACTTTGCGACATTCTGTGACACTTTTGGGATTAAGAGATATACGTTTAGCAGACTATAAGTTCGGAATATTCGCTAATTTGCTGCTCCATTAGCCATCTGAAAATAAATTGAGTACGCAGTTACACAGAGTGCATGAAGCTGAAATTATTGGAAATTAGACTATGGAAGTAAAACAAGGGATTAACTTTAATTAAATATGTGATTTTATTCACAGAAGTACATCGGATGGCACGTTCTCTTATAGAATCGAATTCTGATTAAGACTAACTTATGCTCTCTAAATCTGAATCAGCGGAACTTCGCTGATAGAGGGCGTGAAATTCACTGGTTCATCAGCATATATGCGCTGGATTGGAATTAGTGCCATACTTGTCGCTGATTCAGATTAAGAGAGTGATTACTCATTTGCACCAGCACCCTTTGTGACAGATACCGCCACATGGCCACATACGTACTAAATATACAGACTACTTTTTGATATACCATACATAGATAGTAGATACCAACCATAGAAGAGAAATTTTATTGGGCTACCAAAGAAAATTACTTTATTTTATTTTACATCTACCAAAGGGATTCGTTCAGCATGGATAGATGGTAAAATGTAGATGGTTGAAGTGTGTTATCCAATGTGAAGTAACCTTTGATGGTATAAAGTGGAAAGGTGAGAGATAAAAAAGTGAATTTTTTCGGCCTGGCAACAGTGATAGTGTGTGGGGAGTTGCAGGTTATCTAGAAAGTGTATAGAGTGTACACCTACACCATTGACCGATGATTATCGTGACTCCGGGTGGATCCCTGGGAGTTATGGTCGTAAGGGCGAATAAAGACCGATCGGCGAGATACAATCACGTACCGTGACGAACTTCGATCATGGTTGAGCGGTCGCCTCCTTTGTTTAAAAGCACCCGTTTGCTTGCTCGTGGGATTATCTTTGCTCGAGCGATCAGGCATCTGAAAATCATCTGAAGTAAATGCCGCGGTCACGGGAGAATCCTTTCTCTGTATTAAATCATCTTGCTCTTGTCCCGCATACTCTCTATAGATACACTCAACTTGCAGAATTGACTAGACTGTGCTTCATTTTATACTATTTTATACCATTGCACAGAATAACGTACACTTAAATAGCTGCAGTTACTGTACAGCATAGTCAGATTCGTTCAAAATCTCCTTCACCTCTCGACGCTCGACTCGACTCTCTTCTTCTTGTTCTTCTTCTTCTTCTTCTTCTTCTTCACCACTCCATTAGATACCTACCTGTCTGTATAAGGGGTGTCGGGAAATTCGCAATCTCAGAGGCCCACAAGATTACCTTCCGGCTGCACACCTAATCCCAATGCGCTTTTGTACTACCGGGTGCATCCATCTGCCCTTTTATTCTCATCTATACATCTAAAAGAAACCTCCTTTCATTCTTACTCATCCAATAACAAATATTTCACTGGGATATATAGACATTAGGAAAGACTCCATTCTCCCCTGTAAAAGAAATCGGAGCATTGGATTTATGCGCTGTAAATAGCACGTAAAAGTGTCCTCATTTGATTTAAAGACCTCCATGCTTGCTTGTCAATATGTATTTCATCGATTCCATTCTCAAGTGTTATTTCAATTAATCATTGCTTTCCACACCAACTATTTTTCACTGTAAGCTAGCTAGATATTGAAAGGCTAAAACGATCTTCGTTTTTATTACATTCTCATCACAGAAGGTATAGGTTTATTTTTTGATTCCTTTTGCTTTACAGTCAACTTTATTTTTCCGACACTTAATCCCCGATGCATTGTTCGTTGTTATTCCAAAAAAATGCATTCCATCAAATGAATTTTCCCCCAATGAAAACATTTTAGTATATACTATCACTACTGCCACTATCACATATTTTTACCTATCCATTTTCGTATACCACTGAGAATAAATATTGACGGAAAAATACATCTATCAATCGTTTGTTTATTGTTCATTTAGCAGACAATGTGATTAGAAATACAATACTCAATAGTATTTGAGTATTCCCAAACGTTAATCTCTCAATTAGGGGAGTTCGATTCGGAAAACATCTATTGTCAACAGAATTTCAGCAAAACCAAATGCGCAATCGCAAATCTCAGTGGATCGATAACTTGAGTCGAATGATCTTTTCCAAGCTTGAATTTCTCATTGCAAATAGTGATATTTCATGGAACATATATTCTACTAAGTGGCCAAGCTGAAATGTTTCACGATTTCCTATTTTCCTGGAGGCTCTCGAGTTGGCCCAACTAATTATAAAACTCGAGAAGTTCACTTTAATTCGACTCGTTCACCGGTTACGAAATGATTACCTCGCATCTCGAGATCTCACTTTTTTCATCCTGACTGATAAGAAACTATAATGAGTCTATAATACCAGTCGTCATTTACATTGTAGCATCGAAACAAGTTTTGATCGCGTGATTTTAATTTAGATTTGGATTTTGAAAAAGGGGAGAATAAAAATATCACCCTGGTTATAACAAAGCAGGAAATAGTTTGTTTTTACTGCCTCATGTACTCGTAAACTTCAGTACTGTCCAAATAAACTGCCATTTATTCTTGCCGTTACAACCTGCTCTTTATACAAAGTACAAATGTAAGTCGATCTCAGGAAAAAATCCAAATTTAATTTATCTCTTATAATTCTCAAGAAAAAAATTGCATTTTGTTATCTTAAATTTGCAAAAGAGAAACTGACGAAGTAAAAACTTATTTTTTGTCGACGAGGACTAGGTTGTAACATAAGGAAGAACATCAAAATAAAACGAGTTTTTTTCCTTGTATTTCGGACTTGAGTTTAATAAGTCGCTACAGAAATAGTAAACCTTACGTTACTTTTAGGAGGAATCGTAAAGGCAAAGAAAACAAGTGAGCGACATAGTTTTCATCTACCCTTGTTTTCTAAAAGGATAAAAAGCTGAAAAAAAAGATATAAGAATAATCTGCGTTGTAGGCGACTTTTAAGATATAAATTCTTGGCACGAAACGCGTCCGTAAGAGCATTACGAATGTAACGCAATAACTGGAATACTTAGAAAAGTTCTAGAGCCGCGGTAATAAATTTTTATACATTCTAACTTCAGGTTGTGTATATGCACGATCTGGCGAGTATTTCCACTTGCTGGAGAATAAGTTTTAACTTGGACCGGTGATGTTAAAGCGAACGCCGAAATGTTTGAAATCGAGTTCTAAAAGGATCACGGCACGTAAGACAAATACTGAGTCCAACTGCATTTGTTTATCATTCCGACAGTTATCTTCGAGAAAATGGTAAAAATTTACAAATATACTCTAAAAGAAACGCATTTTCAGGGCTAGATTTGGTCCTGAAAAATGAGTAATTAAAAAACTTTCTACATAATTTACACAGGCAGCAAAGTTTATAAAACAAGCATTAGCATATAATCACAAAGCTTCTTATGCAATATTGTAGTCTCTAAATCACAGCACATTCTCATGTGAATTTTATGCAATTTACAATTCTGAAAATTATATAATATATGGTATATACGTGATAATTTTATTCGAAGATCAATGATGCTTTCATTAGAGTTAATATCATCCGAGAATATATTAAACAATAATCATTCGATTCCTATGATTGTAATTTCAAACCAAAACCGTAATTTGCAATTGAAATCGGTCATCCGATTATTGAATAATTAAGTGAGATTTAGTTAAGTCTAGCATTGTGCCCGGAATGACTGAACATTTGAATTAATGTTTAAATATAATGCCAATCGGAATCAGTTTCTGAATATCGATATTAACTGTAAGGATATTAACGTTCAAATGAATGAAATATTTTTTTCCAATTCTATCCTATTCAGAAATAAGAGATGGTTTGTTGGAAATTCCAAGAGTAAAAAACAACAATCAGAAAATTGATACACATATTTAAATCGTTTTATTTTGCTGCTAAAACAGTAGACCCTTTGCAATTCGATCAGTTGCGCAAGCAAGCGTAAAATAAATACGATATGCTTTGAAAGTCGCGAAATACCCCGCTGGAAGAAGTAATCGAACGAACGGTTCTTTTTTTTCCAGAAGAATGACACCTTTTCAAGCTTTTACGATCGCAATTTGGGATCGAGAGTAAAATCGGCCCTCGAATCCCTGAAAAGTAGATAAGAGCAATGTGACAAAACGTTTTGTCGAGTAGTATACTTTACCGTGAATTTTCATATATGGTATCATTGTCGGCTCTTTCGTAGAATTATATTGTTAATTTCAAGCAGATATTAAATTCGAAAAGTCAATTATCCGTTTAATTACATTTATTTTGTTTAGCAGCATGCGTGTGTTTGTTCATTTTGTTGTCACTTACACTATTTCGTTCACCGACGGTTCAATTACTTTTTCAGTAATTAAATTGGCGACCGCGCAAAACCGACCATTTCCTCTTTCTTTACTTTACAGTTTAATTGCTAAGAACCAACCGACGTATGGAAACACTTGAAAAACGATTGCAAAAAAGTTTCGTCTTCGAAATAATCAAGTGTATAACATTTTGGTGGGGATTATTAAGTCACGTTGCGAATTCCCATCAGCTGAATATTCTCCCGAGTGTCAAAAAAAGTATTACAATTAAAAAATATTTGTATTAGTTCATTTTGCAATGATACATAATAATTACAACAAAATTTTGAAATTGTTGGTTAACAAAACATTGAAAATGGTATGATTTAACCTCGGGGTTATCGATTCTACTGCAGCACTCGATTACTAGAAAATCTTTTTTTTTTTTAGATTTTTTTTCACACTCACCAGTGAAATGACGAGCAATGTGTAAAATTCTTATAGAAAGGAGGGAAATAGATTGATTGACACATCAGTCAATATTCCAGTTCTATTGATCTCTGCAAGGAGAAAAATGGGTGGTCACTGGTCAGTCGGAACATCTAGAGGATCAAACTTACTCTATTTGAGGGTCAATTGGGTTATCAGTCAAAATGTGTGAAAACAAGATGGGCAATAATTTGACCATCTCAAGATTATATATTTTGATAGTCAGTCTGACCTGCTACGGATATTTAAGTTGAACATAAAGCGAACGTCCAGCTGACTATGTTGAAAAAATTATAGAGGGCCAATCTGACCATCTAAAAGGTCAGAACTTTATGCTCTCGCTTTGACCCTCGAGTCTTCTCCGTGTTTAATGTGTATATAACATATAATACCATATACAAATAGCAAAAAAATTTTTTTTATGAAATAAATCGATTTGTTTTGTCTGGCGAAAAATTTGTCTTGAAAAAGTATAAACGAAAAAGTCTGTTGCGTGTGCATATTTTGTTTCACGAAAGGAATTTGAGACTTTGATGAAATTAACGCGCTGGAAGTTCTCACGACTAAATGTCACAGGAGTTTCTAAATTTATACATCTGCGTTATCTGGATTCTATCAGGAATTTTTATACACTCTTACACATCTTGCATTTTCAGTTTACAGTAATGAGACTCTGGTTTATTTCTGAAAATTTATCCTGCATAAAGACATTATATTTTAAATAATCACGATTTTGAAAATGTTTAATATTTTTATTTTTGTGTATCTGAAGATAGTTTTCAAAGTCGGCACATTCACAGCAAAAAGCAGAGTTTCTTTAAGACTGGGAATCATATTTTGAGCGTCCTAATATGAATTTCAGGTTGAGCAATGATTCGCCTTTTATTGACGCAACCTTCAGGCTCATGAATGCTGGTAGGGTGTCGTTTTACCGAAATAAAAACTCAGAAAGAACAATAGAAAGTGCGTTCAAATTTGTTTATTGGTTTCCTCGGTGTTTCAATAGCCTCATAATTGACAGTCCAGCTTTCATTTGTTTGTTTACATTACGTTAATGGCATTTGATACTTTCTTGGTTCTTTTTTAATATCGAGAAGTGGTACTAAAATATTTTTCGTCATCCAATAAAATTTGGATTGTTTTCGAAACGTCCTATTGTAGTACCGAAGTTCAGTCCTGAAATGATGCTTTTTTTGTGTTCATCCAATTCGCGCAATTTAAAAAAAAACCAATCAGGTTTTCGGCATCAATGTATGCAATTTATTTTCGAGATACATATGTAAATGGTAACATCACTGTTTTTTAGATAGGATTCGTGAAAGCATCTCGCACTGAAATGCGGTTTATATGATGTCGTCTAAAGCCAAACTAAACGAAACTTACTGGGTGTTCTTCAGTGAAACGCGTTTATTTGACTGCATTCCCGTGGTGTTGACTGCAGTCTGCTAGTGTACATTTGAATCGTTGCCCGAATTGTGTGTTTATTTATCCCATCGTACCACCCGGCGGCATTTGGCCATAGACATAACTTTAGGGGTCCCGAATGTCCCATTATCCAGCGTTTATTCAGTCATGATTCTTCTTGGCCACGAGGTCGCACTTGACTTACAACTTGTCTGTCGTTGACGCCAAAAACTCAGTTAAACTCAAATTAAATTCCCTCGTTCGACGCCTCCGTATCGTACTACGTTCGAGACAATCGAGACTACGTTTGCTGATTTTGAATCTCTCTCCATGAATCACCCAACCAGCGTTTTTCTTTCGACACCGTTTCCTCCATTTCCTGCTTTACTTGCACGCAGCACCCGCTGCAGTCTGATTCCTAGAAATCCCCCCCACCACAAAATTCCCCTATTATACTGTCGTGTGTACCCTCCGAAACGACAGAACTTCCTAATAGCTTTTCAAAACCATTATGGTCCCTCAATATGAAAAATCAACACCCGTACGTGATTTCTCAGCAAACGGTAATCATATTTTGAAATGTTTATTCCGATCATATTTCTATCTTCTCTGCTCGTTATCATGTACGCGCTTTATACATATATGTATGCATATTTGTTCTTCAAAACTGGAACGGATGTCTAGAGTATAATTTCGGAGGTGAGAAGCCGTTTCTTTCATAACTATAATGCTTCTTCAAATTAGGGGAGATATCCTACATTTGTCTACGCTAAATGAGCCCACTGTGAGTGAATGAACTTTCATAATTATTGCCTCGAAAATTTGAAAGAGATCGTAAATTTGGTTATGTTAAGACACTTGTTAAGTTTGTCAATTTTAAAAAATATGATTCTAAATGCTAACTGGATATACATTTTGTGATAATTTTCTAACAGTAGTGTTATTTTCTTTGTTACAGGTGAGTTCAAATTGGATATTTACTTCTGGAGTTTTATACATGTATAAAAGTGAGTAAAATAATAATATAATAATAATACCAATTTTCACAAATTTATAGATCTCATTAGCCTACTAATCTAATTGAATAAAAAATACCCCAACTTTTACCACGCAACAGATAAAGAGTCGATACATTCCTCTCTATAATTTATGGGATCGGTTTCCCATTAATTGAAAAATATAATAAGATCGCCATTGAAAAATAGCATATTGTGTGGTTGAGGTCTTTTGTTCGAGGTGTGGTAGAATCGCCACAGGCTGAAGGTGCAGTTAAAAGTGGTGGATGAGGGGGTTGAGGAATGGGGGATGGAGGATGGGGGATAATACTGCAACGGCTGGCGTTGTGATGCATTAGGTGTCTAATCTTTACCTCCCAGAAAGTGATATCTAGCGTGGTTAATGCGAGGCAAGTTTTCCTTGCCGCAAAAGACGGGAACTGAAAATTTTTCCCCTACGACGTGGCAACAATGCCGACCAGCTGTCGTCGAGTCAGGTCAAGAAGCGAGATTGTAAGTTGTAAGGTCTCTTCCACAATGTTCTGGTCCTACACAAATATGTTTCTTTACCAAAACCAAACCAAAAGATCCACGTGGCATCTTCACCCTCACTTCGCGGCACATATATGAATTTTTTGGTTCGTTATAGAATAATAAAGGAAAATTGCTCTTTCCTCGAGCGAATCATGCTAGAAAGTATCCAAAACTATCATAAAAAATGATCCTGTGCCTGTGCTTTGAAATTCGGCGGGGTGCCGATTCTTTTGAAATCACTACTTTTCTATCAGACATGATTTTCAGTTTAGATTCCCGTCTAGATAATGATGATGTTAAGTATTTGTGTGCTAAACACACGGTATGTAGCTTATAGGGACAAAAGTATTTAGTTACTTTTCTTCTGTGAGAATTTAGGGTGTCTACTGTTTCTGAATAATCAATCCACATATTTTTATTTGAAACATTGTGAAGTTGGTGAATTCTTATTAGAGAAAAAGATTTATCCTGGAACCAAGGAAACACATCAAAACTCGTTAGTCATTAGCAGACGACACGAATTGATCATTCAGCGCGCTATGATTGAAACTGCGGGTGGTCGTCTGCTCTCACCTCCTGTCGATCGAAGTGTCGAGGTAGGAACGCAAATATAAGTGACAAGTTACGCAAAGAACATAACGTCTCATAAAAAGTGACATGCGAATGCTTTACCAATCTACACATCTCACTTTAACCGATATTCAATTTTGAAAGGCAAATTTAGCATGCGTCTACTTTTTACTTTACAGTTCACACCCTGCTATTTCAACACGAGTCAAGAGCTCACTTTCGTCACGTTTTTCACTGTACTTTAATCAGATAAAACGCGCCGACAAGCTACGTACGTCTCTCATACGATCTGATAATCAAGGACGATGAAAATCGTAATAAAGATAAAAGAAAGTTATGCATTCCATGTGAAGAATATTCATAAGTTACGAATAAGGAATATTGAGTGGTATAGAATTTTGTTAAATGTGAATCATACCGAAAATTTAAAAGTCACAGATATATGTACAAAAGAATATTATTAAACCTTGAGATACCTTAGATATTCTTGCATTTAACATGGATGCTCAATGTACTGTAATCTCAATTGTTTACAACGTTTTGATCCAGCAACAGGACAAAAAGCCGTATTACAGCAATTATATAACATTGGGTGTATACTGCATAGTGATATGCTCCAGCCTTCTTTGATCTTTCCACTTTGTTCCTCTAAAATCTTTTGCCCAGTTGTCAATAGCAGCAACCCCCTGGAGCTCTCGGAAGTAATATACGATTACGTAAACTGGGGCGCGGAATTGAGAAATAGAAAAAGACTCGAAGGGACGGAAATTACTGTAAGAAGAATAATAATCTTCGTTTTTCGTCCGGGGGGAAATGAAGTGACGCGAAATGAGCTTTCTTTGAGAAGTACTAGGTCTAACTCTTCTTCCTTCCGGGCTTCACAGTTCTAAATCCCTAAAAAAACATTAAACCTCTCGTTTAAATCGCGAGAAAAGTCGTATTTATATATATCCGGCATTTCAATTCGCTGTAGAATCTTTCCAGAATTCTCCATCTCTTAAAACACTGCAGATGAGGGCAGAAATCGTAATACATAGTTAAATTTGCAAACTCGACCCCTGCCAAGAGCAATGTTAATCTTATTAGAAATAAATCTAATGCAGTGCAGGTCACCCTTTATGTCTGGTGCGTGCGAAACAAACGCATTTGCATTCCGTACGGATGCACCGAATGCATTAGCATTTGAATCTTAAAACAAACTCATGTAGTACGTACCCACCGGGAGTATCTCTATACTTTGCATTTCTACGGTTCTTTTTCCAAGTTGCGGTTTTCGCATGGCCTTACGAACTCAGGGAAAAACGGGGACGTAAATAAAAAATTCTGATCGTGCCCACATACTATCCCGTTAATGAAACAACATATATACGTCCAGTGAAAAGAAGATTATTGTAATGACATCGTAATCCCAACTCATAGGTCAAGACACACTTTCGCATATATGTATTTCTCATACCAAACAGTTTTTATTGTCTAGCATCACATTATATCTTCCAATTAAATTTTTGAAGAAATGAAGCAATAGAATGAACAATGAACAACCTGTTAACTTGATCTAAGGCGGCTTAAAAAATTTGAGTAACTGAAATGCAAGATCCCATGACTTTAATGTCTTTATTAACATGGTCTTATTTATAGTTAGCATTTTTTAACCTTCACATAATACGGCACCCTCTTTTTTTTTATCGAATTCATGGTTCTGTGCCTGCTCAACGACCTCACACGAACCGCATTCGTTAGCAGCGTCGCCATTCGTCACGTTATTAGTAGTGCATACATAATGCCACATCTGTCGCCTGCGCAGCTACAATACCGAATAAAAAAAAGTAAAGTTCCCCCATACCAGATCAAGCAGCCAAGAGCGTGCTATTTCAGCGCCTTACTGCCGTTTTTAATAACGAAAATTCAATCTCACTCCTACCAGCAAATCACGATAATTCATTATTTCCTGAAAATGCCGAGAATGCGGGCAAAAATGCAGCCGGATGGCCTTAATTGCAGCCCTCCGGCGCACAAAAGAAGCAGCCTGCTTAATGCACTCTCCGCCAAATCTGTACATTCTATATGTCTCAATATGTGTGACTTACTTTGTGTATGTCAATTTATAGTCTCATAATAAATATGTCGGAAGTGATGCTCGCGCCAAAAAAAAAATTGTTTTTGTAGACTCAGGAAGTTTATCATTTATTTATCATAGTCTTGTTCATAATATTAGTAACGTAGGCTAAGACCTCGGCTAAGACACTAATAGAAAATATTCTCTCAAAGATTTTGATATTAAAAAACAACGATATAAAAAGAATTCCAGGTCATCTCGTTTCAATCCCTCTTCAAATAAGCTTTGAGATTTATTATGTGAGCTCGTCTGAAAAATGATTTCCAATTGACAAGAAAACCTATATTTTTTACTATTTACCACTTAAGATCTATAGAGCTTAATTAAACATTCTTAAATCGTCCTGGTGAGTTGTAACTAATCTAAAAAAACTTGCCTCACAAAAAATTCTTTTGTGACTCCAAAACTAACATGACAAAAGCCTGAGGACTCACGATAAAAAATGTTTGGACGTTCGCAAGGTCCAAAAAAGTATCCATCTAACAAATGAAGTCTTTCTGGATCCTGAAGCATTAGAATCTTTTCGCTGACACATCACGACTCCGAGGAAAAAAGGCTAGGATAACAAAGGGGAATTAAAGGAATTCTGTACGTTCGACGAAGGTTTTTATTTGTTTAATTTATATTTTCGTAGCATCACGTTCGCGGTGCGCGATGTCGGATCGGGGCATCAAAAGACACCTGAGCTATGCCAGGCTGATCAGTGACTCTTGATGCGTCACGCACGTTTATTATTATTCACTTGTGCGTACGACATTGTTACTGGCTGGCATGTTCTCAAACGAAGAGAAGGCGATCACGAATTAAGGGCCCATTCGTTCGCCGACTCACGTTTTACTCTTCAGAACGAACTCGAGTGGCACAACCCCTCCACCCCTCTCACCGCGCCTCTCTTTTTCTAAAAACTCTTTTCTGATTATTACTTGTGCCTACCTTCCACAAATGTTGTGAGAACGACAGTGAGAAATTAAAATAAAAATGCCGATCACGACCTCCAAAAACTTTTGAATGAGTTTTGGGGACTCGGAACATGTCAGAGGCGGAAGTTTCAAGACATTTTCATACTAATTGGACACGCGCCTTCACCAGCAAACAATGCGCACAAACTCTGAATAGTCAGTTTCGTTTATTCCTAGAAAACAATGAATCTTTTTTGAACCAAAATTATAAAGTCAAAGATTTACATTTTTATTAACTTCCTTTTCACATAAAACGTACTCGTTGCGAGCTTTGGAGGTTTTTATGTTTTTGAAGTTTTTATGTTATTTTAAACATAAGATAAGGGGTCATTCACCGGATACTACACTAACAGTTTTGACTTTTATGTAGAAAATATTGAAAATAGGTTTTCAGTTTTGAATATCAATCCATTTCTCTTTGAAAAATATCACGTAATAAAACAACTGCAGAATTATTACTTTTAATATTTACAGAAAATAAATGTCAAAATTTATTTTCGCAAGCTCTGAAACTTAGTGAATTTTACGAAAATTATAACATAGAAATGTTATTAACTTTCAATATTTGGTTTATTCTATATCTAGAATTAAAATAAAGTGCGTATTAAAATGAGAGACACTATAGTAATATCTGCAACTGGGATTTGCGAGAATTCTTATGCTATTGTAAAAACGTCCGAAGGATTCCGAGCTCTTCCGTCTATAGCCGACTCCATGACGATGAGACCAGCTGACTGACTGTGCCGGCTCATGAAATGCGATGGGCCAGGAGAATTTTTTTTCTCGATTTGAATTTTCTACTTTTCGTCACAAACACTGACAGATACGAAAAAATGTTAAAGATACACTTTTGCACGTGTACAACAGTTTGATGAAAAATTTCTCCTGTTCTTTTGCGATAGTCCTCATCATTTACGAGAAAAATTAAAAAATTACACTTAAAAAAACTTCACCGGCCATCAAAAAATTGTATGATGCTGATACGATAGCTTTCTTTTGTTAAAAATAAATTAAGAAATTGTATACAAAATATGCAAAAAACTAAAAAAGCTAGGTTTTTCCTTAAAATCTTTTTATTTTGTTCTTAAAATTTTAAAAACATGAAAAAATAATTTATGGAAAACCCCATCTTGTTTGTTCTTACAGATATTTTTGAAACGTTTCTGCTAATATAAGAAAGGCATCTTATCAGTATCATGCGGGCTAAAATATTTTTGAGGCTGGGAGAATTTTCTTTTTCCTAAAAATGAAATAACAATTTTAAATGGAATGATCCAAAAGAATTTTTCCCTCATAAAATTTTAAGCACATGGTAGAATCGCGATGTCGTTAAAAAAAAATGAGAATACAGTGGAAATAGCCGCATCGCTGATAAATTGTATAAATACGGATATGCCGCAATACCTGTTATTCATTTTTCTAGACAAAAGTTACTTTTCACGAAAAATCGCATACCATATTAAAGCGATGCGCCTCATTGAGTGCCGCAACTTTTGTCGGCAGTTTATTTTTCATCTTTTTCTAGTAGGAAAAGTTCGTGTTCCCAACGGTAATTGAGGAAACCGGTTTATCTCATTGTTTACCTCCCTGTACTGACAATGAAAGTAAACTTCTCCTAGTTCCTTTTAGTTTAGGCGCCCAAGTTACAGAATTAACATAAAAAGCTCGTCCGGCGGAAACATTAATCGGAAACACTTTTTAAAACTAAAACCATGATAAAAATTGCTATAGATTTTTTTAAGTGTAAATATTTCAAGGAGATGATCATATTTTCGAGATTTTATTTTTACCAGAAATTCATTATTTCTGGAGGCTTATCCATGAATTCTGAAATCAAAGGTTTAGTGATAAAAGTCGAGGTTATCGGTTAAACTTAAGACTAATAAAGAGCTTAAACTGAGTATTATGTATTTTCGAGATAATATACTATTTTAATACGCTCTTTTGGTCAATTATTTAACTTAATTGGTTCTCATTTGTATTTTAAACAATTTATTAATATCATTCCTGATATGTATTTAAAGTTTGTACTTCATACGAGTGTTAAACAAGCATTGATTGATAAAGCCCCGATTAACTGTTTATTAAATATCGACAGACGATTAAATCGAGAGTCATGGTATGGGCGCATTGGAAATTTTGAACAAGCCCTTCATATTTACTCGCGTGGCAATGACATTGGAATAAAGGTGGTTATGATGAAGAGATATGGGTCGAAATGCGCCTACATTCTATAATATAAATGCTAAATGCTAATCGTGCATGAAAGCCCCTTTCGTTTTTCGAAGACCCCATCAAAAAGTGTTTTCTAAAATGGTGCACTGAGCAAGGGCGAATAAAAGGCATTCAGTCTGGTCGGTTCAGTGCTTGCCATATGCCGTTTGGTTTCATCCGCTCTCAGCTCTTCAACCTTTCGATCGGTTCGGCAACACCGTGCGGCCATAAGAAAACAATTGTAATAATAATTACCATTGCAATAACAATAAGCGATGCAATGATTGCAACAATAACGCTCCTTTGCAGCTGCTGCCACTCATACAATATTTCAAGTAATGCATAGGCATTGAGTTCCTTACTCATTCCGAAATTTCGAATCAATCTGCAAAGTACAAAGTATTTTTACATGTTTTTTGCTTAGAAAAAAAATTCCATCATTAATCATGAGCACATCATGGTAAATTATAAACATTTGTAACAGGATGATACAATACACATACAAAGTTATTTTGATCATTGAAAGTAAACAGAATGGAATACCTTTCTGGATGGATCGATTTCTCATGTCGAAATTACTAGTGAATTATTGGAATGTAGACAGAGCAATAAATCTAAATCTATGGCTGTGCGTAAGAAGCGTGAGTCTTAATTTTAAGAAGATTTGTGTCGGTGTCGCTTGAACTTGCGACCTCATTTCTTACATGTCTGCAAGGTTAATAAAAAGCCATGAATCTGAACTTTCTGACCGACAGTGTCTATCGAGTCACCTAATATTGGATGTCATTTATCTACTCTATACCTATACATCCGTTCATAAATACCAATTCGAACGGACTTGGAAGATTGATGTATCTTCCTGTGAGACATTGATCCAGCGCAGTGTTTTTCAAATTACGACTTGCCTTCAGCTTGACCACAAGGAAAAAAAATTATTCACCTTTTCCATGCGGTTCATATGCCATGCTGGCCAGAAACACTCGAGTCTCGACTCGGTCCAATAAATTTCGTTGGTGCGTCAAGGCCGATGAACTTGTAGTCCATTTCTCAAGCTCTCTTATCCCATCATCGATTTCTGATGACTCTCGCTTTATCTTTGGTCCGACAAACATTTCTCGCCGCTATATTTACACCGGCTTTGTTAATCTGCTGTCACAGCTGAATCGCAAAGCGGCATGGTCATTCCAATAATTTATTGTGAGGCGACAGTGTCGTTTAAGAAGTATTTTTTTTTGTGTTTTGGATATTGTTAAATATTTCTTGCAGGTTCTCTAATGATTTCTGATCGACCCTGATTTTTCAAATTTTTTCAAATGTAAATTCTGATAAATCTCTGCTAAACTACAAATACTTAAGTTTACTAATAACAGTAATAATCATTTATCTCTCTTTTTGTTACAGATGACAGTATTTTATATCACCACTCCATTTTGATTGGTGAGTGAAAGTATTGTGACACATGTTTATACTTTTATATGCTCTGCATTCTTATCAAAGCATTGTTCACCAGCTGGTTTTCTAAAACACCTTTCTTATAAATTCATGTCGTAAACCAAAAGCTATTCGCAAAGAAAGTACATGGCAGCTTATTTTTACACCTCTATAAACGATACTGCACGATTATTATATGTGCCAATATCACTTCTTTCCCCTCCGAAATTTTTTCCTCTTTAAATCCCATAAGTCGACAGTAGGAGTGAAATAAAAATATGAACCTTTTCTTTTCGCTCTGTCAGCAAATTCTTAGAGTGTGCATGACTATAAATGTCTTTAACGACATCTTCTGTTTTTTTCTTCTCCTAGGTTTAATGGACCTTTACGTATTAGTATCCATAATGTCAACACTGCTTTGAAGCATAAATACAAGCATAAATACAATTTTACACAAGTGCTGTTGATTTGCCAGATATGCCCCTTCTTGAAAATATTTTGTTCTCTTTCACAATCCGATAATGTTTTGCATTTGCAGCAATAGTGAATTATTTTCTAACGTCTGTTTTTCCTACGTCAAGCTGTCCAACCGCAATCTCTCTCGTTATTAAGGTTTTTGACATGGCACACGATCTCGTCTCCATTCTTTTTATGTCGGCTTCGTAAAACGAGGCCCGCTTTCCTCAGCCATTTCCTTTTTATTGCAAAGGGGATGAAAGCTCTTTCCGGCGTTAGTGCGCCCTCATCGTATTTTTGTCACAGAACAAGGTAACAATATGATAATAGGCGTTCACCCCTTACCCCTTTTTCCTTCCTTTTATCATCCTCAATTCATCAACTCGAGAAAATGTTTTCATTCCGAGGAAAACATTAATGCGACCTCAAAACTGTAAACGTCGGAAACACTCCCTTAATTTTAACATGGCAAAAACTTCACTCTTCCAAGAATTCAAACTGCTTTTGTCTTTATTCTTCAACTGAAATCTACAAATTCTTGACCTCGGTTGAGAAAGAGTGAAAAACTTGAAAGCTTCTGTTCTCTGGAACATAGAAAGTTCATAAAAGTGAGAGGAGAAGAAGAGATATTAACCGCTGATTGAAAATAATTCCCTTTCTCGTAACAGTAAGACATACGGACTCGGCTAAGTACTGTGGACTTATCGATTCAATTCTAAGTTGGACCATCTCCAACAGTAGTGCACTAAATTTAGTGTAGTTCAGCATAATTGAGGCTCTCAAGTCAAGCTGGTTACTTCTGCGCTTCATTGACTCTTTACTCAACGATTCTTGAGTTTCAGATTACTTTCTGGGAATCACTGAAACTCGAAACTACCTTCCATCAACGTCATACCAGATTTGATTTAGCCACGGAATTCCTCTAACTAAAAAAATTAATAAAATAAGTAGAATTCGCAAAGAGAATATTTCAAACATTCACCCCAAAAGCATTGAATTGTATTTTTAAAACATAATTCTGTAAATCGCGAATTTTAAACATGTAGGTAATGAAAATATTTCACATATCTGCAATAATTTATTGATTAATAAATGTATTCAAATTAAAAGACTGACACACATACGTAAATGCATAACGTTAATTTATTTCAACAACGATATTGATATACAGATTTAAATTTGGTATTTTGTCTGGTGAATTATAAAAATGAACGCTAGACAGAAATGCAAATTAGACAAAATATTGAAATACAATTTTTTCATTTAATATAATGACTAAGGATAAAAATCTAACGACAAGGTTCTTAACTTTCCAGATGTCATTAAAAGTGTTATTTTTGAAGAAATAAATGAGTTAGAAGACTTTCTTCCCACGCGGAATTCACCGTGCATTAAAAGTCATCGTTGACACGATGACATCGAGTTTCAAGCTACATTATCTTGAACCGGATATAGCGATCTTATAGCATAATAATGGATATACCCACTCTATCGATTTATCATCCTGCTTTTACATACGAAACCTTAGGTAGGAACTGTCAGAGCTGTCTTGCGAATAAAAGTGCTGCGTTTTATTCAGAAACGTTTTTATACACAGAGTTATATGTATATATACACGATCGATGGCGCAACACCAGTTGAGAATGTTATTCTTGCTCAAAATTATGCTCGATTGCGAAAAATCACAGGGCAAGAAGCGACCTTAACGAGGCTCTCTAATTGTTCAGTTATTACCTACTCCCATTTCACGGTATTTTAACCGGTTTTCGAGGGTACGACAAAAGTCCGACGAAACTTTTTACGCACTCTTTCTTACTCTGATTGGCTGTATTATGTATTATAACAAGTTTGCTTTCGCAAAATTTTTCTGCGTGGCGAGAAAGAAATTACGACTGCTACTTGTGTCCAAAAGTTGGAGGAGAAAAAGTTAGGATTAGAGAAGTGGATTATGCAATTTGAAGCACTTTGTCTCTTAAAATTTACATTTAAAATATTTATATTTTAAACATCCAATTCAAGTTGTAAACCACATCAGCGAAAAATGAAAAATAATTATCTCTTTTAAGACCATTTGATACTCTTTGGCGCCGGGGTCAATCGGGTCCAGATAACCCAAGTTTTTCTAAACAAAGATGAATAATGAATATTTACAAAAAATTAATTCAGGGAAGTTATGAAAGATGCTAAGGGGACCGTTATTGACTCTTGTTGGGTTGAAATAATAAATAAATAATTATTACGTTTAAAATTTCAAAAGCTGTTTTCAAAAGTTCAATTTTAGCAAAAAAAAAACAACTTTTTTCATTATGCAAGACAAAAGGAGTCAATAAAGGTTTCATGTTTTTTCATGTTCTCTATCGTTTCCCAAAGTTTAAGGGCAAAATATTTATTTTTGTGGCCGTAAAAAGTTGGATAATTTGATCAATAAAATTCACTACTTGGACTCTGTTCGCATCAAAATTATAAAATAAACTTTTCTACTTGCCTACAAAAAAAAGTAGGCCATTTAGGTTTCTTTTCGTACATATTTGCTCTTTCCAAGTTCTTAGGCTGAAATAGACCGGACTTTTCCCCTCATCTACACGGAAAAAAATCCACTAAATTGTATAGAACTAATTCTATAGTAGAGGATACGACGGGTATAGTTTAGTAAAAGTGAAAATCTTCTTGTTTGTACGTTGAGTTAAACACTATTCTACGAAAATTGCTGTACGGAATTCTTTTGAGCCTATACACGGAAAAAATTACTTCTCGAAATATTTTGAAAAGTACTTGAGATTTTGAAAAAACGTTAATGAAATATTTGAAAACTGTTATCCTAATATTGAAAAGTCGATGACAGTCAGGGAAAGTTTCGAGAAATAATTTTTTCCGTGTAAGAATAAGGGCTTATTTCTAAGGAGGGACTTAAATGAAGGTGTAACATAAAAACAAGTATCCTAAATACCGAAATAATTCAAGAAAGCTTAATGAAATTTTTATCTGTGTAGTTCCATAATATTATCTTTGCTTTTCTATCTCCCTGAATTTTAAATTTTCTTTCAAACTAGCGCAATGGCAAAAATGATTTAAATTGCACTTATTGCCGCTTCTCTCACTCAACTTTCCATCTCGAGAAGAACACACAAAGGACGTTTATACTCGGAATCTGAATGCCGACTTAAACAGTTCTCGACTGTTTTTTGTTGATAGAAAAAACTCATTAGCAATTCTTTCAGAGATGCGGATTGTCTGGCGAGAGGAATGCAAATGTATTAAGATAAATCGCGAGCACGTAGATTAATTAATTGAATTTTGAGCGTATTGCCTGCAGCGCGAAGCATTTCCGAGAGAAGAGAGGGCAGAGGTCAATCGTCTCTCCCCTTCTCTTTATGTACCTCTCCCTTCCTCTTATATCTTATTGTAACCTCTCTCACTCGCTCTCAACTTCAAACTCCACGTTAATGTCGCCACTGTGAACCCTTGCACAATGAACAAAGGGAATCAGTCGTCGGGCAATCGTGAGTTTATCCTTCAAACCAAAGATAAGCAGTTAATCAATATCTGGTCCAGTCAGCTGTGATATCGAGGGATTAAAATCACTCGAGTCTTATCGAAACTATCACACGAAATCGAAATCTCCCTAACTTTTTTCCCTGGGGAAAGCCGGAATGGAATGCAAGCTCGCCCGATAGAGAGATCGAATTATATTTGATATTTTTTTCTCCGACATCACGGACATGCGATGGTATTTTAATCTGGGAAAAGTAAATATTGGGAGCGAAGCTTTCATCAGATTTGAAGATTCTGAATTTAATTTGGATAAACTCAATAAAATTAAATTTCTTCTTTGCAAAATTTAAATGAATATTTTTAATATACATCAGACATATAAACATTTTAATTTCTGGTGAGTATATAACTGACATTTTCTTAACTGTTGTGTTGAAAAGTTAAAGTTGGTTGTATTATAGTATTTTATTGTAAGAAAGCGGGGCTATGCTATATTATACGTTATGAAACTATCAAGGCGTCCGAGTTAGGTAACTAAAGTAATTGAAAAGAACTTAATTCTGTAAACAGCTTCGTGAATGGCAATATATATTGGCAGTCAATAATAACAGTAATAAAAGGAATGGAAATAATAATGCCAAGGTTTATTGCGCCTATTGATTAGTTGATTTACAGCCTTGCTTAACTAGTGTAGAGATCCTTCGATGCTTTCCGGATGTGACTTGAAAGATTCATTTTGAAGAAGATGAAAGTTCGTCAGAAAAAGATTCAATAGATATTGATATTTCATCGTCATCTTTTTAATAACTTTAATTGCAAAATGGATAAGAATTTCCACTCTTTTATTTCGATTTCTTCTTTAAACTCTTATATTTTTATTTACCCCTAAATATTCGGTCCTATATCGAAATGTGGACTTCATTATAGTTTTGTATTATTTTTTACGATCCTAAGTAGATATAAAAAGAGAGGCGGTTGCGGCGAACGTTTCCTGTGTTTCGTTTTTATTTATCGATCGCTAGAAGTATAAAATTTCAAGGTGCTGATAAAAATCGCGGCTAATTCGATTAATCGATTAATGCTTGCTAAACGAGAATAGTTTCGAGTTCCCTTAACTGTCTGGCGCAAGA
>JAUESI010000015.1:3611074-3627563 GCA_032275145.1 Synergus laeviventris | reverse complement strand
TTTCTTTTGTTTAACATAACTATTATATAATAATTATAATATAAATAATATTCAATTGAATATTATTTATTCAATTTTTTCATTTATATTCAATTGAATGCTGGGCCTTATTCACCAGCATATGGCTATTTTGGATTATTACGTCACAACGTGAAATACCTAATATAATCAGTATAATATGGTAACGCGCGTAACTCTGAACTCTCTGAAGTGAATTACTAGTCAAAATTATAGGGGGAATGGGGGATAGGGGTTATAATTATAATCAATGTTGCTAATCCTGAAATCGAACTGCCATTTCATTTTTATTTTGGTTGGTAACATCTGGTAACATACAGGCGAGAAATTTAAATAAAAATTTGTTAAATCATTGTTGAATTTATCATATGTTAACCTAAAGCTGAACAAAGATTAAAATAGTTAAGAAAATACCTTGTTTAAATTTTTGTTGGGATATATTTCGGCAAAATATTCGACAGCATCGGCAACATCATGGGCTTCATTTCTTTCCTAAAATTCTGGTAAAACAAAGATATTATCTGATACTACTATTATCTTTGCTCTTACCAAAGATATTAATTATTAAGCCTACCGTCCAGCTATAATAGCTTAATTTCCTTTTTTGATTGATCATCATTCAGATTTCAGATCATTGATTGGTCCACGTATTGAATACAGGAATTATACATGATGCAGGATCACTGATATATATATATATCAGTGTGCAGGATTCATATAGCCATATAGTATGCCAGAGTATGCATAGTATTTATTTCATCACATTTCCTCAGACATAAACTCATTTACTCATGAAGTAAAATCAGGTAAAATAATTAATGATAGTTTTTAGAAGAAATTATTTAATTTTTATATCTTGCTTGGTGAAAATCTATTCCCTATTTTTATCCTGTAACGATCACAAGTGATGTCCTAGTGAAGTGTTTTAGCGTTGACAAAGTGTGGTTAGAATAACTAAAAGATTACTGAAGTTAGTTATAACACTACATTATAAAAATGAGACCGGCTCAGAGAAGACAACAAGGTCTTCAGTATGGAATTTATTTATTGGGATTGCAAGCCATCAATTTTGGAGTAGATAAAATTCCTCCAGCGACTCTCATCGGAATTATTGGACAGGTTAGTTTTATTCATTTCATTTTATGTTTTATTTTTGTAGATAAAGGTTCGTCAATCATTTTTTTCAGGCCCTTCTTTACGTGGGCGTTATAGCAGTTCCCTGGAATGCAGGCGAAGTGTGTATATCGACCCTGAAAGTCCTCAAGTACCGTGACTGGCGGTCTTTCATAGTTTCGAATTTTGAGCATGGTTCAGACATGCACCTTTACTACAACATGGTATCATTTATCCTCAAAGGTCACTACTTGGAACCAATGTACGGTACTGCAAATTTCGCACTTCTTCTGGGTCTTCTATCAACAGGGTGTAGTGCCATGTATGTCTCTCTAGGATATGTCCTTACTCAAATTACCGCAGACTATTCATATTATACTGCCTGTGCGATTGGTTTTTCTGGAGTATTATTCGCTCTGAAAGTAATCGTTGTTTGCGAAGAACACGACAGATTACATAACGTCGGTGGATTCAGAATTCCAAGTAAATTGGCCGTATGGGCTGAATTAATTCTTATTCATTTACTTGTACCGAACACCTCGTTCATCGGACATTTTGGAGGTATTTTAGTTGGTTGTTTATACTGTTACACTTTCATTGGAGAATTTATAGACAGTAAATTTTATTTTTTAACTGGTAAGCCCATCATTCATCAAGAACAATTTTATAGGAGACGCAGAAACTTTTTCAATTCACGTTATTGAAATGAAAAATTAGACTTTTTAAGTTTGATTTTATCGAAAAATTCCCCTGTGATAAGTATTTTTAAGAGATGCACTTTATAGACTTAAAATAATATATTAGATTCGGCAAAGTAAGTTTAAAAATCGTACATGAAAAGTCTTATATGTTTTCAAGCTTTGTACAAAAGTCCATAACAGTTAAAAATTTGATTTATCACAATATATTGTTTCAAAGAGAACCTAAATTCAAATCCTGCGAATAAGATCCATATTCTCTAAGCTTCATTCAAGTAAAAAGTAAAGAAATACTATTTTCTGTGATATTTTGTTTCTTTGCCTGTTACGTCGGATCAATTTTTTATATGTTGAATTAGACATTTTCGTAAACTATAGCATCTTTCGAATCTGCGAAACACGTACTTATTTAGATTGATTTTTATGTTCAATGCGTCTTCGATTTTAACAATCCTAGGTTTAAACAGCTGGTCTGCAGATTTTTTGTACATTTGACTTTCTCGTTTTATGTTTCTTATATTCAACGAATCTTCAACAAAGGTTTTTTCTTTTATTTTCTTCAAGATGTATTTTTTCATTCAATTTTTTAGTTTTGAAACTCAGCGCTCTTGCCTACGAACATGGCTAAATGATCCACACCTCTCATTGACCTATATGATTAATGCATTTCATTGAAAAATAAGAAAGTTATGGTTAATTGTATTTTTCAAAAATTAATTTTTCTATTATAAGTTCTCACATAATTAACATTTAAAGCTGATGTAAGGAAAATGAAGATTCCTTGTGTCGAGATGAATAGATTCAATTGATATTAATACATTTGATTAATTAATGCTTCCTCTATGAGGAAGGAAAGTGCTCATTGAATGAGCACAAAAACATTGTTCTAGCGATCATAAAGTTATATTAAAATATATGATATAATCCTTCTTTGCCTTATTTCTTTTTTAACTTTTGTCCTTCTTAACCCACTTACTATTTTACCATTTTTTGTCGTTTTTATTCTGTTTCTCGATAATGATTAGTAATTTTTGTACATACATTTTACAAAAAGAATAAACTTTATATAGTTTTTTTTAGACTTTTTTTTCTCATGTACCCTTTATTCTCGAAAATATACTTATGCTGATTGGCGGTTAAAAATTTTTTTTTACTAGAAAACTCCACCCTTGGAGGAGCGTGCGAAAAAAACAGAAGTATGATAAGCACCGCCCCTCCAAGGGTCGAGTTTTCTAGTGAACAAAAAAATTTTCGACAGCCAATCAGCACAAGAATATTTTCGAGAATAACGGGTACATGCGAAAAAAAAGTCTAAAAAAATGGTGTGCAATAAATTGTGTCTCACGCGGCAACCAAGCAAGGTCGGGCAAGGACTAAACCCATACAGCCGCAGGTAGCTTGTCGCTGAATTACTATAAGTAGTATACGACAATAGAAAAAGTTTTTAAAAATATATACAAAATAATTTTAAAAATCATCCTTTTATAGCTTAAGAGTTTGAAAGGTGATATAATTCTATGTTGAATGAACCTAAATTTACTTAAATTCTACATGAAGGATATGTTGCAGCAAAAGTATGTAAATGCCATGAGAATAATTTTTCAGGAGAATAAAAACAAACTTCTCAAAATTCAAATTCATAAAACGAAAAAAAAAAACAGAAAGTATATTAGAGATTTGTTGCAGCTTTACAAATCTCAATAAACTATAAATTTTGAAAAAGTTAATAGTTTTCAAGATAGACATGAGCGTCAAAAATCGACTTTATTGTTTTTTTAGACTTTTTCTAATACCATAAAAACGAATCGAAGACCTTTCAAGAAAAAGAAATTATTTTTAATTTGTTTAAACAAATTATTTAAAAATGCGAAATACGAAAAAAATAATAGCGCGATTTGATTCTTCGGAAAAAACTATATAAAGTTTATTCATTTTGTAAAATGTATATGCACAAAAATTACTAATCATTATTGAGAAACAGAATAAAAGCGACAAAAAATGGTAAATTAGTAAAAGTGGGTTAAGAAGGGCAAAAGTTTTTGTGCTCATTCAATGAGCACTTTCCTTCCTTGGAGCAAATATGATTTGCTTCCTCACAGTGGAAGCATTAATTAATCAAATGTATTAATATCAATTGAATCTATTCTTCTCGACACATGGAATCTTCATTTTCCTTACATCAGTTTTAAATGTTGATTATGTGAGAACTTATAATCGAAGAATTAATTTTTGAAAAATACAATTAACCATAACTTTCTTATTTTTCAATGAAATGCATTTACCATATAGGTCAATCGATACGTCTGGACACAAGGAATCTTTTTTCTTCTTACGTAAACCTTGTATTTTAATAATTTGGAAAGTTATAGATGAAAAATTAATTTGTTTAAATTATAAATAACTATAACTTTCCTATTTTTCACTGAAATGTATTAAACTTTACAGGTCGATCGATTCGTCTTGATTTCAAAAATTTTCATAAATACACAATAAAAATGTAAAATTCTTATTACTTTTGCCATTTAGATTACGAAAATGATAATAGCTTGGTCGGGATCTTATTTTTCATTTTCTAATAAATAATCAATTTTTTTGTACTTATACAAGTGCACATCATTCGATGCAGAATGTGTGTAGGGAATTTGATAAGGATTTTTAATAAATTTTTCAAATATTTAATAAAAATGAAATTTTTAACTTGACCCCTACTGTTACAATCAAAGGTAAACATTTACTAAACTGATAAAAGTTAAACTATTAATAAATGAAATTGTATTCCGGATCCATGGGATACCACCCTTACCATTTTGGTAAAAGTTTTCAGTCATTACCGGTCACGTAATTCGTGACAGTTCGTGACCTGTCGTGACCGTTCGGTCAGCGTCATCATCTCATCACATATACATCCTATATATTCAAAATTGAATTAATTTATAATCAGTCAAATATTCACTTAATTAAAAAAAAATTACATAAAATCTGAAATTACTCAAATTAAAACAAATATGTGCAATTCTTAATTATTATAATTTAGTTTATTTCAAGGATTATAAATTAATTCAATTTTGCATGAGTTATGGTATGATTGGTATCAGTATAGCAGAGAGGGCAGAGCCGCAGAGAGATGGTCAACCCAAGACCCAAGTCATATCATAGAATCACGAGCCGATTGATTCGAGATCACGAAGGAATAGTTGGGAATAGTAAGGAGATCGAACAATGCATTGCCTGGCATTGCGAAGTGTTCAGAAATGTCAATATAGTTTAGTAGAAGGAATGATATAAAAATTACTTGCACATGTGCAGTAGTAATCTATCCTCGTCTTCTTTCCCCTCGTGAAATTGTGCGAGTTTGTGATCCGCCGTCGGTGCTCTTGAGCCGCTTTTTAAATGCGTTTAAAAGTGTGATGTTATACAATATAATAAAATAGAAATTTGTTTTAAAACGATGGCGTGCTGTGTACCAAATTGCAATAACAAAAATCAAAAGGCCTTACATTGTTTACACCTGACACGGTATGAAAGTCTTTTTCTTGACATGTAATTTCATTTTTGGTAAGAGATTTAAATACTTTTTAAAATCTAAATTGTGTCTTGTTTTCTGATCATTCGGTAGAAATAAACATTTTTAGGCTCTTGCAGTTGCACTCGTGGCTTGTTGCGTCAATATAACAAACCTCATTTTCAAAAGAGCGCGGACCGCTCACTTGTACAATTTCATGAGGGGAAAGAAGACGGATAGATTATTACCGCGCATGTGCGAGTAATTTTTATGTCATTCCTTCTATCTAATACAAACTGTCCTAACTTTACGTCTATCTAAATGTATGAGGTTATTCTTTAAATAAGGTTGTTTTTTGGTGAATATCGTTTAAAATTTATCGAACACAAATTCATTACAAAAAACAATGCTAATCGACGTAAGAAAAACGAATTTCACGTCTGATCTACTTTTAGAAGTTGATATAACTTATGAAGAGTAACAATTGGCACGTTCGATGTCAAGTTACCAGCTGCAAATGGATCCGCTAAAATCACAAACAATCGTTAAAATAATTATTTAAATAACTAAAATTTTAGGTTACTTTTACATATTCAAACTTACAAAGGGCTTTCAGATCAATTTGTTGTAGCACATCGTAAAATACTAAGTAGGCCGTAAGTTTCGCTAATTTTTCAGGTTCTGCCTGTACATTTCCATTTATTATGTATTGATGTACCAAGGGTTCCAATTCTGAAACAAAAAGTAGACGTGAACTTCTATCAATATGAACCCAAGTAGCTTTTTTCCACTTCAATTCATATATATATATATATATATATACATATATATAGTGCATGTGCGTGCATGCAGGACTTTAGTTTTTCTACCGTGTAAGAAATAATATTTTCTCTATCCCATGATGGGCGAAAGTACGTTGTTCCTCAGTAGGCTTCGGCTAGATAAAAGTGCTCCTTCTTCTAGCCTAAGCCTACTGCCGAACAATGTACTTTCGCCTATGGGATAGAGAAAAATATTATTTTTTACACAGTGGAAAACTTAAACTCCTGCAGGCACGCACATGTGTGCGGAAGTTTTCCCCTTGTAAGAAAATGTACTATATTTATAAAAATAAATATAATTTTAAATTAATAAAAATGTAAGTTACTTCTCTTAAACTCTGTGCACACTAGTTAAGTCACAAGATCAAAATTGGGTTCGGGCAGAAATCTTTTACATTAAATTTGATACATATGTGTGTGATTTCATGTTCTTTACCAGTCCCCAAAGTTTCAGCAAAAAATACCCATTATTTGTGGTAAAAGAGTTTGAGAAACTGAATTACTAGAATGGCCAGTACATATCACATGCCCTGACAAGTGTTGGGAAATACGTTTCGTCAATAATAATCGAAATAATAATAATTATTCCTCAAAATTAAAAATAAGCAACTTTTACACCTTTATAGGAAAATACGTTTTGTAAATAGCAAAAAAAAAAGAATAATAATAATATTTACGCATCAAGGTTATAAATAAGCATCGTAGAAAGCTCCTATATAGGATAACATGTTTTGTCAATAATAATAAAAATATTGAAATATAATATATATGTATAAACCAGAGCTACACATCCCACAGTTAAAATCACAAATTAATCTTGAGACGAAAAAAATTATATTGTTGCAACAATATAATATTATAATAACAATATTATAACATTTATATTTTCTTGAGGTGTCAGTGAATTTAAAAACTCACAATAATCATAAAAAAAGAGATGATCTTATTGAGTGGGTGAGGGAAGACAAGTGTAAGACGAGATGACCAGGTGGGACTCAATCCAGTCAAAAGTGACCATGGGACTTAATTCAGTAAATACGAATATATTTTGACCACGAGACTCAGCTCGGTAGCAGCCCTTAAATTGATTTTAAATTCTATTGAAATTAGTTCAATTAACACATACCATCTTCCCACGAGTCCATAACCATCGCTGTTTTTTGTTTAATTGCCAAAATACTCTCTAAAGTTAAAAGGCGATTAGATCCTTCTGAATGATCATTACAGAGCACTTTGGAAGCGATGAGTTTAATCTGCCAAACTAAATACGAACTAGGCCTTTTTCTTATTTCGTCTATCGTCTTATACAAATTGACCCAAAGCGGCAGAAAACTGACTTTATCTTTAATAACAGATTCGTAAGCGATTATGGCAAATATTTGTAAAAACTGCCTCTCTGATTCACACATTTCCTGTAAAATATCTTTTATTTTATTCTCGTTGCAGGATTCTTTGTTTTGTCCCAATATCAACGATTCTCCGATTTCCATTCGGTCACTACCAAAACTCGATTGATCTCTTACAGAATCTGTCCTATCCATGGAATCTCCAATTCTTTTAGTAGTTTTACATTGATTTTTAGAAGAGTAAAGGTCTTGTAGAATTTCGTCCTGGAATCTCTCCCTTGAGGTTCCACTGAGAAAATATTTCACGATATTTAAAATCGTTATATCGTTCGAAAAGGAGGTGATGTGCTCTGATTGTGCTCCCCATGCGATTACGTTTTCTGTCGTTAAGGCCCGTGCCATGAGACTTCGAAATCCCTGAAAAAAGGTTCAATCTTAGATTAGGTATTTTAGTTGTGTTGGGTACAATTTCAGATACAGGAGTTCAAATATATCATTAAATTACGTGTGGATCCTCTAAGTAAGAAAGACATCCGGCTCTCTGCTTTACGTCCAAAGGTTCACATCTAGAAAGCATATCTTCCAGCTGTTTCCAATTTGAACCCCTTTCGAAAGTAATTTTCCAGTATCTGTCGTCGTTTAATCGTACTTTTTTCAAACTATCAATCTGAGGTAGTAAGCACGGAGCTTTCATCACAATTTCCTGACCTTCTGAAATTTTATCTGTTTGGAATGTCAAACTGACAGAGGCGTAGCAATATTGAGTATTATCTATATCTCGGGGAAGAAACAATCGTGGTTCGGCTGCCAAGACGTATAAATGCCTCAAGGCTTGAAGATGATACCTGTAAATAAAACTAGCTGTGAATTCGATCTCGGGTATTTCATTTAACTGTATTTCTATATTTGTGCTCATTGCTTGAGCACTTTGTTTTCTCATAGAGGAAACATTAACGACTATTTTAAATATCAAAAAATTTATTCAAATTTTTGTTCTCTAAGCAAAGAATCATTTTCTATTCTTGTATCAACTTTGAATTATGCTAATGTTGCCTTAGTTCTAACCATCGTTCTAATCAATTGTCTCAGCTTTGAATTTTGCTTATTTGAAAACTTATAGATAAAAACGAATATTTTAAAAATTACAAATAACTATAACTTCCTTAATATTCAATTAATTGATTCGTCTTGACCCAAGGAATCTTCCCCCCCCCTCCTTTACATAAGTTTTCAATTTTGATTATACGAGAACTCTACAAATTTCATCAATTTATCTACAACTGTCTTCAAGTTATAGTTGCGACAAAAAACGTCGACATCCATATATTATATATACAGTACACACATACATTCATATATACATCCATCCACCCTGATAATTTATCAAAATGTTGCATTCGACATTTACCAACTGAGGAAATTATAGCTATCATACCTGTTATCGTTGCTGTGAGTAGGGAATTTAGGGAACAAGGATATTATTAAAACTGCAATAGCACTTGGACTATTCGAAAGTGTGTATCTTCCACCTCCAAGGAATAAAAATCCTAAAGCCATGTGTGTTGCTAAATGGGAACCGTAGGTAACGACGCTATTAGTTGGACCCACTCGTGTTCTAATATGTCTACATATCCTCATAATCTATTGCAATAATAAATAATGAAAAATATTAGTTAATTCAATCACCTTTTAATTTATAATTTTTAAACTTATCCAAATTTTAAACTTGATTTTACCTCCAAATTTCCAGTTCCTGCCATAACTACCGAAGCTGCCAGAATCACGACGTTCAAACAAGTTTCAATGGTCGATTTTCCTGCCAATTCTGCGATAGATTTATGCGAAAGGGAAACAAACATTTCTGCGAAACTCAAAAGTGTCTTAAACGCATTTTCGTTTGCTGTGCCTGCATATTTCAATCCCAAAGCCAAACAAGCACCAGCGATAATATTGCAATAGGCCTGACTAAAAGTAAATAACAAATGTGAATAAATGTTACTAGGAAAGATGAACACAAAGTGTCTTGAAATCATAACTCAACTTACTTCATAGTTTCTAAATCAACAGACTCAGTAATCTCAGGCGAAGGTTTCATTAATTTGTACTTGGAAACAATCTCAGGAACGTGACTAGAAATCCAAGCTTTGGTCGGTTCGATCTCGTTCCAAAGAATTAAAGATCTCGATAAAATTCTAAGCATTAGTAAATCGGGTCTCACAAAGTCTAGTAGGTATTGTGTATCTGAGGCGCGCATCCATTCGGCAACGGCTCGATTTCCAGAGTTGAAGTACATCAGGCCTAAAGCGATAGTAGCTCCAGGACTCGTTACGTCGATATTTATCGAATCACCTTCACGTATTTGATAACTAAAAAGATAGTTAATATTAATATCTGATTTACTTTTTATGTAATGGGCATTGAACTATCATGTTAAATTCATTTCTAAAACTATTTCTCACCTAGGTGATTTGTATTTGTCCTTTTGAGCACCAAGGAAAGGTCTCACGTTTCCTCCAACCATGTAATAATGTAGAGTATCTGGAATGTTCCCTATATCACATCCGCCTCCGCATTCAAGAACTACTAATCCTAAAGCTAGACCTGCAGCCAGTGAATAAGATTCTCGGTCGACACAGTTCTTCATTTCTGGACCTGGTGGTCTCCCTGGAAATTCATTTTGCGTTAGAACGCTTTATAAACCTGAAAGTTGAAATTAAAGAAAAAGTACTAACCAATTTCCGACAATAAAGCGTGAGCAATATGCCTGTGAGCAGTTCCCTGATAAACGAGACCGACGCCCATTAAAGCAGCGACCTGTACATTTTGCTGAACACTTAGTTCAATGCTAGTAGGTGGTAGCAAAGTCTCAACATGAAGAGACAATAATTTAGTCATGGAGACGTCCATTGTTGCTCGGTGGGTTGCAGAGAGTCCCAAAAGAAGACCAACGCTAGTAGCCTCATGGCATTCCACCAAATATTCATACATGCTGAAGGGAGCGAGATTTTTCAAATGTCCATTTAAGCCCAAAGCCATCAGAAATCCAGAATGCTCAACACCAAATTCTCCCTGCTGTTGTTTATTATAAACAATCCAGGTTGAATCAATGTTTAAAGAATCAGGATGAATCCGAAGACCTGCTGCGACTCCGTTGTGAAAAAGTGGCCAGAGATTCATATTTGGAGGAACTTCGATGTGACCTAGTTCAACTGTCGTCCCACGTGGCGGAGCTTTTCCTGAAAACAAGTGTATGATGGATAAATTTCCAATTATAGACAAGACTAAATAATAATAATAAAAGAAAATAAAATAGTGAAACCTTACCTGTAAGACATAATCTTGGTATTGGAAGCTGTTCAGTAATGATAGGAGTTGCAGTTCTGAGAGTAAACATTCCTCTGGCAATTGGCAATGCCATCGTCCTAGTGCAAAGCGCAAGAAGATGTTTTTCTTGTTCTTCAATGAAGTCGTGGTCACTCACATCCGGTCTTTGTACAACAGAAATTTTGACAGGTTTTGAAGAATTGAGTAACTTCCTCAACTCTGCTACTCTGTGATCCTTGTTAAACCTCAGTTTCAGAATCTAAGAAAAATTTTAAGATGAGTGATCCTAAATCTTTCCAATATTTAAATTTATAAAACAATCTATTTTCTTAAAGAAGACTTACAGTATTATCGAATTCCATACCATCATCCTGTTCAGGATCGTCTTCCTTTACAGGATAATTTTTTCCACTTTCCAGATAATCACTCTGCTTCAAAGGCATAGAGTGTTTTTCCAAAGCAGCTAAATCCTGGCGATCAACCAATTCGTAGATGTCAGCTGACCAATTCGAAAGAGGTTCTTCCCTACACCTATGCATCACATCCTTTAATATCACAGCTACTGCTGGCGGTAGAGTTTCCAAATCCTTCTTATTCATCCCTATAAAAAATTGAGTTATACATTAAAAAAACAACAATGTTTAAAAGAAAAAGTTACGGTAGCATAAAATTGGAAATTACCCATTTCATGGTAAAGTAAAACAATCCTCTCCGCGAGGGGCTGCTCGACTTTCCTCGGAACATTCTTAATAAAAGCTCCAGAATCCTGAAGATCAACTCGACTTCCAGCCGGAACAATTAATTTAACAAATTTTCCCATATCCAAATTATCAACTGTACTTTCATTTGCAATCAAAGCAAACAACTGTACAATATGCTTTGTCTTTGTATTAACCTGATTGATAATCGGGAAAGACGGAACGTCTTCGAAATTCAGCAAATTATTCAAGGCTTCAAAAACGTTCGCGGGTTTCAGTAACATATAATTCGGCGGCGTAATCTTTTGCAAATCCACTTTGGAAACTTGCGAAGTACAATTTCTCTGACACTCTTTTGGGAAATCAAGAAAATAATGATGCGAATAGAGATCGAATTTCAAATCGAAGCTCATCTGATAGAGAAGTTGAGCCAACAAAGGTAAACTTTCTGTCATGAGGCAATTTAATTTGAGTTCCTCGTAAAGTAAATGAAGAGAAAAGAGCACGAGGGGAAGATAAGGAAAGAGGGTGGCTTGAGAATTAATTTTTCCGACATTACTTGTGTAATCAATGAAGGAATTTTCTATTTTGGATTTGGTAAACTTCGTAAGGCCAAGAACATTCAAAGCGAATGATTGAGTGTCTTCATAAACGGCTGTATCGAGAGTGTGAGCCCAGTCTTCCAAAGAACCACTGTCGTTCGTTTTTTGCTTTTTGCTCATAATACCGGAACTGTTTAGTTCTGCGAGATAACTTGCTTCATTTTCTTGAATCAGAGGTAATTTATCAACCTCGTAGCCAAGTAGAGAAAATAGAATTACAAGAAAGAGATGCCATTCTTGTTTTGGAGAAAAATTCTGAGGACCTGGCGCATTTCGAGCTCCGTACCATTTTACAAGTAGCTGCATTGCAAGGTCACGCTGCAAAACGCTCTTCAGAGTTTGTAAACATCTGGTAACTGCAAGAAAAATATTTTTTATTTATTGAAGGTACACTGGTACACATACTGTAATAATCATATAAAATAATTCACGTGCCTAACGGAGAGGTGCTCGATAATGGAAGAGTAATTCGGTAGTACTTCTGATTTCCATATTCCAGGGTCAGTTTATTTCCTAGAGAATCTTTTAAGGCGACGAGGTTATCGTCAATAAAAGAGGTTTCTAACAAATTCGAAGGTTGGCCACAAATTCCGACAGGGCTTAATAAATGGAGCCCTTCTTCGAATTTTATTTCATGTGAAGAGGCACAACTCGGTGATAGGAGAGAACTTCTTCTCGGAAAGGGGAAAGACTGCCTTCGACTAGCATTGGAGACGAATTGATTGAAACCTGTCAGTGATGGTAAAATACTAGGGATGTGTACTTTTCCAACACAAGTCACTCCGGAATATAACGTTATTCCATTGGACATATCCATTATCGCTATCATGTTCAGTTTCTGGAAGACAAATTGTAAATTGCACATAGATAGTAAAATTCTAGTTTGGAAATTAAAATATAATAAGTAAAAAATTTAATCGAACTTTTAAATGTAGAGCGTCTTTAGCGATGATACTGGTCACCATTCCAAAAATGATCTGCTGTTGTTTATTTGCTTTTTCAAGGCGCACTAAGAACAGTTGAGATCGGTTTGGAACTAAGTATCCTAAATAACTTTGTCCGACTAGATCTGAAGTTAAAAATACTTTCGAACTCCGATCCGCAATCACATCCCTGAAAAAATGAAGATAAATAATAAGTATCATTATAATACTAAACTGTGTTTTAATAAACAATCAAAACATGGTTCAGTAATCCTACTTTGCGACCCCAGTATTTTCAGTCCAAACGTGATCGAGACAAATTTCAGGATAAACTGGTTTGCTCGGAGTTGTTCCTATATCTTGAAACTGCATACTATTATAACTTCCACAATGACTGTTTTGAGAATGTCCTAAAATATTTCCAAACATCGTTTGATGAAGCCTAGCTTGATGCGCAGTCGTTCCCGTTGGAACGCCGGGAAGAGGGGAAAAAGCAGAATGTGTGGGAGATTGACACCGAGATATTGTAGCCATTGGACTTTGAGATCGAGAATGTGAATGAATCTGTTGCTGCTGAGAAGGCGATTGTCCACTTCCTGATGTAGTAGTGTAGGAAGTTGCTCGAGATCCAAAGGGGCTGTTGGTTATTCCCACTCCCAAGGCGGCGAGAGGTGGATTCGGCATTCCTAAATAAGTAAAATCTATTTAAAACAAAACAAATAATCCACTTATGTCCATTAACCTTCTGTCATTTAAACTGCAAGGTTTTAAATTATAATGTATACAATCACTAGAGCTTACCAAAGAGACTTAAAGCTTTGTTGGCAATGCTTTTGTTCAAGGAGAAATTACTTCCGATATTCTTTGGAGAACTCGTGGAGTAATTAAACAAACTCGGAGTAGTGTCGTTGCTTCCACAAACTATCTGACATTCTTCTGCGGTTGCCTTTCGTATTTTGTAAACAGAGTGTAATCCCGTTTTTGTGTCGTAAAGTACAGCTAGAGAAGGCTCAGAATTCGTGAAGACGATTTTCTGACTAGAATCGCACATGTAGGATATGCTTCCTGAAATTATTAACAAAACATTTACATTTTTCAAAAATAGAATGTTTATATAATGATCTGATTTTAAATTAAAGAAAGGTTTACCATGTTTTATGAGTAGAGGACAAATTTCATCTAAAGGGTGCATTAAAGAAAATGCGACTGGTAAATGGCCCTCGGAATGTGAATGAACCATGCTGATTTCCAAAGACGAACACCTACATTAAAAACAGTACTTATTGTAGTTGTGAATTATTATTCAAGAAAATCACGAAGAAAAGCAAAACAAGGAATATTAAAAAAATTAATTTCTACCTAGAAGATGGCATCGAAACTTCAGACTTTTCGAGTAATAAACCAAATTTCGTTGGCCATACAGCAGAAACCTAAAAACAGGAATAAGTAGAAATTACCAAGGTACTAATTACTAATTTTTTTTATACAGCTACATCCTTGATTGCTATTGAAATCATTTTTTGGAGAGTAACTATTGGTATTCGCATTACCTGAAATTGTAAACTCGAAACGTAGTCTTCACCCGTTTCAGTGAAAACTTTGAGAGTGTAGGTATCAAGGAGACAAATACTATCGATTGTTTTTCCTGGTACATCATCATCGTTAAAATCTTTACTTTTAGACAACTGTTCGAGAGTATAAGTTCGAAATGAACACCACAGTGCATGTTTTATATCGTGTTCACAAGTATAGGATTTCTGGAGCACTTTTGTTGACTGACTCCCTTTTGAATGAATTGCTACTTTTCCTGAGCAATAAAGTTCCTCTTCGCCATTCGTGCCATTATCGCGCACAATCCAAAATTCTTTCTGTAAAAAAATTAATTAACGGCTTATATTAGTTCAGAAATTCTTCTAGATATATTGGAAAATAATTCTACATAGTTAAAAGAAACTTAATCATAATTGAAGAGTGTCGGCGACTCCGTACACCATCTCAAATCGGTACAAATTTTAATAGAAAGAGAAAAAAATACTTACAGGCGGTTTTTCAGAGATATTAACTTCGCTAAATTTCTGCAAAAGGACGCTGTCCCCCAAAATAACCTGACTATTTGAGACAGGTTGACTGATTAAAGATCCAGGGTGTCTAGAGACCGTCTGACGACCGCCTGGTGCAAATTCCTTTAGACAAAAAATATTTTTGTACAAATTACTTCAACACTTGAATATACTCACTCTATACAATCGAAAAAACATTATTACAGATACACAATTTTCCCTCGTTAGACAAAAATTAATTTCTTAAATTTGTCCGCAGCATTAAACAGTGAGGTTAGGTAACATAAACTCACCAGTGGATCAGAGGCGGCAATCATTTTCTCCCTGGTTTCATCCAGATTTGCTGAATTAATTTAATTTTTGGGTTTAAATTGACTCGTTAAATCTTTTTTTTCAGCTAGATTTCTGATAAACAGATATCAAGGGCAAATTCTGTAAGTTTAATAACAAACTGCCCTGGACGCCGCCATTTCTAATATTTTTATTTAAAAGTGTTTAAAAGCGCGCGCGTGTGCTTCATTATAGCGCGAAAATTTAAAAAAAAAACTGACAGGACCTGGGTGCAGACTGCAGTTCTGGTAACAGTGGTAATCTGGTGCAGTCTGCGTTATGGGTATAAAACGATTCTCTGGACTCTTGACTCGAGTCTCGAGGATGTCCTCAAGGAATTTGAAAATCCTTGTGTTTTCCTCGTCCGAAAATAACACGAGGATGTTTTCAATATAGGGATTGCGATTTGCTGATGTTGCTATTTGCGATTATACTAGCTAACCTCGCGTTAAGGTTAAGGCCGAACCCGAACCCGTTACCTGAACCCGAAGATGTTTTTGTCCTTTTCTATCATATTGCCCTATTTCTCTTGTGGTCACGTGACAAAAGTAATGGAGCAATATGATAGAAAAGGACAGAACCACATTCGGGTCCAGGTTATAGGTTCAGTTCATGATTGCGTCCTCAGGACTTTTAGGATTGAGATTATTGAGAACAATCGTGAATTGAACCCGTACGGGTTCAGTAATCAATTCCATGGACGTAAGAATAAAGAATTAACGGGACGGAGTAGAAAGCTGTCCAAAGCAGTCATAGTGACAGCACCATGAGTCCCGAATTGTCGATTTTAATATTTCCTCCAATTCTTAATTTCTTATATGCCTTGATGGCCTTGATGCCTTGACTTTGAGGTTATGTTTTTTTTCAGGTGTAGTCTGCTATATCATGTATAGGATTATTAATATTATTTAGTTCTTTATATATATATCAGTATATATATATTATTAATATTCAATGTTAATATTAAAATTATATTGTAATTACATAATATAATATTAATATTAATATTTATAAGTAACTTTTAAAAATTGAAAACGAATGATCGAAATTAATG
>JAUESI010000015.1:3588369-3602004 GCA_032275145.1 Synergus laeviventris | reverse complement strand
TGTTCACGTTCTCGAACGATGTGCACTATTATTTATTTGAAAAAGTAAAAATTGTATAAAAAAACCTTACAGGTAATCTAACTTTGTTCATATATGGTAAGTAACACATGTCCTTAATTTATACATATTAAAAATCGTTGTTTAAGTGAAAGACTCATTTTGGTGTGAGCAATTAATACCGTATCATGTTTTACAAAATTTTCTCAAAAAGAACAATGAATGAATTAGAAAATAATGATTTTATTTACATAGGAATGTCGTTCGTACTTCGCAATACCACGTCGTACCATACTGTTTAATAAATTATTAATTTGATAATCAATAAATCTATTATATTAGTAACCATTTCTATATTACGATAATCTATTGTAATTTTATTGTACATAATATCTATTTCCCTATCAAGTGATTCATATCCATAAATACCGTGAATCAAAGATTCAGGACCTGAAAGTAAAAGCGAGTTACCTTCGAGTTCAATCAGTATGATTAACAATATATGTAGTCTCTGCCATAGAATATATTTCAATTTTTGATAACAAAGTTTTATAATCTACAAAAACTCAGAAAAAATCAAAGTCTTAAGTCTACAAAGTTTAGAGATAGAATTACTAATCTAATCCGAATTAAAAAAGGCAAAAGCCAAGAAAAAGTTAGTATCGAGAGATTTTCATGAGTATGTTATCATTTTCCGTATAATAATTTTCTGGATAGGATAATTTTTTACTAATATTTATGTGATTAACTCTAGAGATATGCAAGTATGTACGATTACAGATGAATGTAACTTGTGTAATCAAAATGCAGACAGAAATATAATTGGAAAAATGAATCGTGACCGCGATTGAATTTTGAAAATATATTCTCGGTTTTCTGGTGCAATCCTGAAAAGCCATCTCTTTAAAATTCTCACAATGCAAACTTTATTCAACGAAATTCAAATCTTTATCTTGAACGATTTTTCTAAAGTGTACTCAAAATATTTTTATGCAACAAAGAGATTAACTAGAAAAAATATTGCGACTCAATATGTGAATAGTACTTGGAAGAGGCAGTCAAAATAATGTTAATTATATGTAAATTCGTCAGCCTATTATATCAGTGAATGCGAGTGTTTGTCGAATAAAAAAGATACCATGCTTGGTGGTATGGTATTATTTAACTTTGAAACTGAACTATACACTACCACCTAAGTGTTATACTTTTATGAGATGTAAATTTAGCAACTTCGTGAATCAAAGTGCTTCAATACAATTTTCTATTACATTTTCCTAAACTTTTATAGCTTTTTTTTTCTACTATGCCAAGTCAAGGAGCATCCAATGAGACATAATGTAATCCCTACAGATTATACTACGTCGATTTTTATTCCACTTCTTATTTTAAAATCACGTACTGCTTTCTTTCTTCGAAGGCAAGAGTGATTCTTTGCATGAAGATTCCACGTACATTATCGAGATGTTATATATATCGTGTTAGAATGCTTAACGAAAAAAAAATAGGAAAACTACTGTAAGTATCACTAGTCACTAGTTAATTAAGTATCTGTTTCTTAAGATTTATTCCTGATTCAGGATTTTATTCATAGCAGACTATGTATTAGGACACTCCTTTACTAGCTGAGACAGCAATTTATTTTTTGAAAAATTTACGATGCATTAATTATGGACTATTTAACTGCAGTATGATTGATACATACTTATTATTTATCTTTTAGCTGATACTTTGACATATATAATTATATGTCAGAAATTTTAAAATAATTAAGTTAAAATCAAAACTACTAAATATCAAAACCATACTACATCATTTTATTTTGCCACGAAAGAAATACGATAACTACGAAAGGTTCCACAGACTCTTTAATTCTTTTTGAATTTATTCAATTTGATTATACTTTTTTCGTTTCAGCAACGAGTTATTTCTAGGTTAAGACTTGATTTAAGCACTTTTTACTTCAGAGCTCATTTTTTAGCACGCTTACTCAAATGCTGTTGTAGTAATTTTTATAAAACAATAAGTACCATTTTCTTTATTTATAACCATATCTATAATCACCAAAGGGTTGTTTCAATTCATGAGACATTACCGTCAAGAGAGAAGATCAAACCTTAAGTACAAACTTAGTGAAACTTAGTACCCTTTTTTGAATTCAATTATTATCTAGGTCGACGATATATCACAACGCAAGAGGACAGATCGATCAGCACATATTAGTTCCCTCTCTCTCGAAAATTTCCCCAAATTTGTTTCTTCATCATCTTGGTGAGTTTAAATAAATAATGATTATCTATAATACTGATTGTCACAGAAATAAAAGTAGAATACTATAAACATTTTGTGCATCGATAGAAAATTGCAAGCCAAAAATTGGCTAGTGTTTATTTCAATTATTTGTGATGATTATTTTGTGCTAATTTTATTTTGGATTATTATTTATTTATATGTAGTTATCGTCTAGCTTTTGGGAAAAACATTCTTGAGCTTGGAGATATTTTTGAGAAAAAGGTACACTCGTAAGAAGGTGCTTACAAGTTGAGATTAATGTGCTGATTCGACTGGCCAGTTGCGTTGATCACGGTTCATTTCCGTAGGCTATCTTTACTACTTGCTCGGCTGGTGGAGGCTGTACTGGATTCCCCTGGACCTCCAACACCACTTGCATCTCCATTGATGCTGGAGCCAGCTAGCGAAGCTGTTGGCGTCACTGGGGCTGATCGTCGTCTAACTTTTGTTAGAGCTTTATCCAGTCGTTGGATAAAAGCATCTACGTCTGATCGTCTCATACCCAAAGCTGCTGCTGCTGTTAAATATGGGACTGGATAATTACTATTGTGGGCACCCCAGCCTGAATGAAGATTATTTTCAATTAGACATACACAAATAGAGTTTTTTTAAACCTATAATAAAAACAAGTAAAATTCTTTGATCACGTTATACCTTCAAATTTGTGAGAAACAATAAGTTTCGAGTCCGTGGTTGTGATGACTCTCGTCCCACTGACGTTTCTGAGAAAGAGCATCGAACCCAACATAGTGACTTGTTTATTATCATGTTGATGGCTCAAACACTGCAGAGTCATCCCCATAGAAATGGGGTTCCCTTTAGTATCCAGGAGCCTCTCCCCATGTCTGTTGGCAACTTTTCCAAGCTCTTCTTTCAGATAAGAATACATCTCCTTTCTTTGTGCGATCAGTTGCTTGTATCCTGCCATTCCAAGGCTCAAAAGCGTAATCATAACGTCCATTACAGTACTTGCGTTTGCACGACCTGGGTACATCTTTGAAATTCGATCGAGCATACTTTTATCGAAGGATCCAATTATGGCTCCACCAACTGGCACCAGGAAATTCTTATCTGTACTTTGAACAAAAGCATCCACTCTCCCTTTTCTTGAAGCCTCTTGTATTAAGTGCATACATCTTGTACTCTGCAAACTATTTTAAACGTTTATCCAGATTCGAATTCTATTGACTCAAATTCTCGCTTGTTTACAACACATTAATCATAATGAAATTAATTTTTAGGCTTACCCGTATGCGTTGTTGACTAGATGTGGAATATTGTACTGAGTACAAAGGGCAGCAATCGTATCGATAGAATCACAGGCTCTGGGAGCGAAGCAACTCGTCGTGGTAAGAACACAAGCCACGCTTTCTCCTAAAGCAGCCATTTGTGACTCGAGCCTTTGCATGTCTGTTTTTAGTTCGTCACCAACTATCTGCATTTCTATAACCACTGGTTCAAGGCCTGCGGTGATTATAGACTTGAAGCTTGACTTTTGGTCGATTCTGGACCACAGAACGTATTTGGCTCGAGGTCTTTCTTGCTTGAAAGTTAACATACAGAGCACCAAGCTCATCCCTGTGGCCATCGGAGATAGAAAACAACCTGCTATTGTTTTCACTCCTAGAATTTAAAATAAATTAACGTAAAATAAGATAGATATATCCAATTAGAGATTATGAAATTTTCATCTTACCCATGTATCGAATAACTTCCAAGACCAGAGCGTTTGTCAGTTTATACATGAGACTGCTTCCAGCAGCTTTGGGTTGCACTTCTTCCAGGTCACCTGATCTGCCAATTCCATGACCCATTCGAAAATGTCGCCTGGCAACTATGTTCGAAATAATTCTTGCTTCTCGTTCTCCCACGCTGCAATTTGAAGGGAAATTGTTGCTGTCCATTTGAGCAAGATCCGCCAAAAAAGCTTCTATGGTTGCATCGTCCCAACCATCCTCTGGCCATTTTCGCTAAAAATTATTTCCGTGAAAGTTTTATCAGCATTTGAGGTTTTAAAAACAATTTTTATTTTAAATTGGAAATACTTACGTGTTCGATAAAGTGCCTTATTTGATTTTCACGAATTTTTTTAGCATTAAGTCCTTGTTGCACGTAAGTCGATGGGATGAGTCTCTCAGCCAAACTGAATGCCTGATTGTTCATTTTGCTACCTGGCCCAGAGATACTTAACTTTTAATTTCGCGAAAGTTTTTCTTTCAATAAACGAAGTTGCCTTAGCACATCAATGCAGATTGATTATTCGCTGGCTGGATAGTAAGCAGCATTCGAGATAGTCTAATTTGTTATAATTACTTGATGAATTAATGTTCGTGCCACTTTTATGAAGTGAAAAATTCTAGTTTATGGAAACGAGAGCATTACTTGAATAAATATGTATCTGCAGAATGAGTTAAAATATAAAACTTGTTCTTATCATACCATGAGATACAAAACGATGATTAAAAATCTAACGTGCAGAAAATCTCTAACAATATTGTGTATGAATAACGAGCGATGCAGAATGTGTAAAATACATATATGTATATGTATGGTATATCGAGAGTGGATGAAAGAAAGTAAAACTCAGGTTGTTCATGGGATAAAACTTTTATTTCGAAATAATATTCTGAACAATGGTGAGATGAGACAAAATAGCTTGTGTACAAATGAATGCATCGAGAGTTAAAAAAATTAATTTACGTAAAGATAAAAAAGCTTAATTGTTTCTAAAAACTATTCATCACTAGTTACAGACTAATCTATATAAAATAAAAATGTAACCGCAGGTGCATTGTGTAAAAACAGTGCAATATAATAATCTCAACAGTGTATATATATATTGTATAACTATACACAAAGTATCTAATACTGGTGTCGTCCTTAAAAATCTTAGCTTTTTGAATATATAATTGTGCACAGATAAAATTGCTTCTAAAGGTTTCAATAATTCAATTACTTTCCTTTGCTAAAACTATTAGGCAAAAACTATTGTTACTTTTGAAAAGAAACTGAATTTGGAGTAAAGTGCCTAAATGAGATGTTACCTCTCGGCTGTAACCTTATAGCTGTCAAAAGAGTTTCGAAGACGACACAAAAAATAAAGCAGTCTCTTAAATCCATGCGAAAATGATAGTGATTGATCCTTATCAATGAGTGAAGAAAAAAAATCGCCCAGTAATCAGCAAAACAAATGTTTAGACAGCAATCCCACTTTTTGAAACAACAAGTTTTATAGTCGTGGCATTGTAAGATCACGATGAGTTTAAAAATAGTAGAAAATTTAAGCAATTAATACTTGAGTTCACTTGAGACGACCAAGTTCGACAAGAAAGGTTATTCGAAAATAGTAAAACTATAGGTTAATTTTAAGAACTCTTTCATGGACTGTAACCGAGTTTTGTGAACGATTTAATGGTCAAGTTTAATACCGAGGATCACAGAGCAAAGTGAGGATCCATTAGTTCCTAGATCAGGTCGTCGATATTGTATAACTTTGGCCGCGAGGTCGTCGGCATAGTAAACTTTGAGGTTATGTTGTGTCGAGGTCAACTAAATTGGATTAATTTTACGCAATAGGGACGATGCAACGCAATTGTCAGAGTAGGAAAGTTCACGGGAGAGTCATACGATTATTCACGGGTTCGAGATGATTACCGCGGACGCATGGAGGATCGCAAAACTGTCCAGGTTAAGACTTTTACCTCGGGTTTTGACGTTTGGGCGACAGCGGACGAACGAGTATCGCACGGCGCTACGAACGACCTCGTCCTCTCCTTTTCCAGCTTTGACAGCCTCGGGTCTTATAAAACCATCCACAATTCGACAGGTGCATTATTTATTCTATTTCACAATTTTATTGTCACAATTATACCATTGTTTAATTATTATTTTCGTAAGTTGTGTTATTTATCCAAGTTGCATAGGGGAGAGTTCAAAATTGAAGGAAGCGCACACACGTTCATGATGAAACCTTAAGTACTCGCATGCCCGCACATCATTGTGTTGTGTCGTCTTCGGTTTTTCCATTAAATATAATTGCTCCAATCTGCTCTCTGTATCAAACACTTGCTAATGATAGAACTGCATTCAAATTATGGTAGATAAAATCCTTCTGTTTTATAACATATGAGCACTTTCTAAGACTTTTAAATATAAAAAATTCTTTTAGATTATTATCAGTATACTATAACCACAAGAATTATTTTTTTTTTTAATTTAAACATATAAAACTTGCGAAACTTATTCCACAGTCACATATACCTGATTCTACATAGAAAATTCTCTTAACTCCACAAAGAAATTTTCAAATACCACAGTAAAAAAAAAGTGCCCGTTATTTTTAATCCGAAAACTGAAAATTCCCCAAAAATGTTATATTCAGCGCTTTACCAGCGCCTCTTCAGTCTCTTCCAGTCTCTTCACCAATCTTCACATGATCGATATGATATAATTATATGGTATACGGTATACTTATTTCTAAAAGTTCATCTCAGCTGACACTCTATCCACAGGCCACAGAACCCACAGGGCCTCAGTCAGTTTCAGTTGTAGTTCAGTAGATTCACCTCAGTCTGCGCTGAGTGCGCCAAAGACATAATTTCTTTTAGGCTGAGCACAATCGTGAACTGGACCCGAAGGTGGTTCTGTCTTTTTCTATCATATTGCCATATCTCTCTTGCGGTCACACGACAAGAGAGATGGAGCGATATAATAGAAAAGGACAGAACCACCTTCGGGTCCAGGTTACGACTTCAATTCACGATTGTGCTCAGGCCTTTTCCTTTTCATGCATTTTACGAATATTTCGAGTTTTTCTTTTATCAGTGTTGAGTCAGATCCACAAGATAGTTATTTAACGGAATTTCATCCAACCTTGGAAAAATTAATAGTGATTGCTATTCACAACGCACCTACAATCCTATATCCCGTTGGATAACTGGAGAGAGAGAGGATACGATATTTATATTAAATCTACAATTATTATTTTTTAACTGTAAGTACTCTAAAAATAAGTACTCATTCTGTAAACTATATAAAGAGAAAGGTGCATGTTTGACAGTTCGTGTTTCACTTTCTATCTGACTATTGAGCACTGAGCTCTAGTGATCCTAAAAGGTCAATGGTATGTGGTCAATATATACAACTCAAACGAAATGATCTTGTTTTTTGTCGGTAATTTTACGTCAGTTGATCTCTGTACACATTTTTATGTACGTTATATATGCTGCAATTTGTTTTTTTTACTGAAACTTTAAAAACAAATGTTGCAATTCGATTTCAGGCTTCAGGAACTGAATAATAACAGTTTATTTTTGGAAATTTTTATCAGTTTGCTTATGATGGAATTTTGTTACCTAAACTAAAAATTTGTATCTCCTCTATATACAAATAAGACATATAAAATTAATTTATACTTTTATTTTACGTTATGATAATATTTTGCTTCTATTTTTGTCGTTTTCATATAAGTATATGAAATTAAACTCTTATTTATTGCAGAAATGGTATAATGAATAAATAAATAAATAAATTTTTTCGCAGCTGATTATGGATCTAGAAAGCTCGAATCCTCACAACAATCACAGATGCTCCATTCCAACAAAGCTAGAGAATGACGTAGATGCTAGTGGACACAAAAAATGGTACCGGCAAGTGGGTCAGAGGTCAGTATTAATTTATATTTTTTATTGAATAAAAAAAAAATAATTTAAAAAAAAAATGTATCTATCATTATAAATCGTAACTTTTCCATGAGATTTAATTAAGTTCAATCCTATAAAATAGAAATGATAGATTGGATTAAATAACTTAATTAGTTAATTACGATTGTCTTGTGCAATATCTTCATCGTGACTCTCTTTATGTCTCCAAACATTGTGTAATCAAAGATTGTTTGTCTTTTTATCAGTTTATGGATAAAAATAATTCGTTTTATGAACACCGGGAGGTAAGTGTTTATAAATAGTGAGTTAAAAGAAAAACCATTTAGCGGAAGTGTAAAGAAGTGAATTTAGTAATAATTATGCGGGATATAGGTAATACTGTATTCTCACACAACTTGAATCATATTCAGGTCTTATTTATTATCGAAACTTGGAAAATTTTCAAGGCCACCTACTGTCCAAAATATCTGAACCGTTTAGCCAAAAATAAAATCCCGAACTATAAATACTTGAAGTAAAATGTTAAATATTTGAAATCTTGGGCTACTATATTAATCTCTGACTTCCTCAAAGGTTTAAATTTATTAGGCATGTGCTATTAATCTTAATAGTAACAAGAAGTCTCAATTAATAATGCACTTTTGAAAACGGTTACGAAAGAATTTACTTGCTCAGATAAATGGTGTGGTGGTTAAAGTCCTGAACGTTCCAATTAACGAATTTTGGTATTGATTGCATTTTAAAATGGAAATAGTATTAAAATATTGATTCGCTTGAATTAAAAATAATTCTGTATAAAAAAAACTTGGAATGTCTATTTTTATTTTTAATTAGAACAATATAAAATATGTATAAAATAGAATAATTGAACAAAAATATTTTCGTTTATTTGAACGTTCAATACTTCTAGTAAATTACAATCTACGAGTAATGCCCCATGAGTATAGTGTGCCACTCTCCTACTTTTACGATGGAGTTCGCTCCAGCGCTACCCCCACTCTAAGTCACTCGGGAATTTAATATCCAGCGCTATGAGTAGTGCCGCGAGCGATATGGTTCCATTTAGAGGTTTTTATTGCAGAAAAAATACTTGTCACATCGAATAGAACTGATCAGTTATAGTGTGTATAGAAACTTTGAAATTTTAACGTTTTAAAATTGAAATTCATTGAAACATTTTTCGCCAAGTAATTGTAAAAGAAAACTATGAAGAATAAATAGAATTAACAGTTAAAGTTTTACTGTGGAGAATATTGAGTAGGGCATTGGAAAATAAATATGTATGCATAAACTGGATTTCCACTTCAAGTGCGACGTATTACGCGACGTGACGAAATTTTACGACTAAGCATATAGTACATGCACTGATTAGCACTTATTCGCGTGGCACTATTCATGGGGAGCGGATGGTGGGGGTTTACAATTTTTCGGAATAATAATCCCCTCCTCCTCCGAAAACGGCACTACTCGTAGATTGTACTGCGTATAGTGTATATATATAGATAGATAAATTACTCATTTTGAATACTTCTTTGATTTTCTTTGAAAACATACCATATTGTAAAGGCAGAATAAGAGATTTTGAGTACTGGTTGAAAATTTATTTTGGATTTGGGCAGTTATTTTAAAAATAATTTTGAGATATTCACATCATACCCTACCAATACTAACGTAGAACTGTAATATTGGTACGGAATGTTTCCAACTATAATGATATTATTTTTTAAGAAATTGTAGCTATTTCTTACACCACTTTAGGAATTTGAATTATGTTTATTGAATTTATACATAATGCATACCGCAAAAGCTCCCCTCCTCGTGTAAATTCCACGCATGTGACCTCTGTCATTTCAGAGCCTTATCGCAACCCTGTTATCAAATTACTCATTACTCCTCGTCTTGAAGTCTCGCAACAACTCGCGAGAGGCGTCATTCAGTGTTGTAGTAGATTCGAAGAACAATCGTCGTTTCAAGTCAGAAACTTCTTGAAACAGCTGTCTCATTCATTTTACTACTCTTAATTTTTCTTTATTTTATCGATTGTTTTTCTAAAGTATGATGAGTTATGATCTGTTAAATTTATCTTCAGTCAAAAATGGTGAGTTATAATAAATTATAAACTATTCATTATGAGTGATCAATATAAGAATTTATTCAAAAATATTTCCAAAGTTTTAAACAAAGAATAAGATTATGTTATAAAGTTTCGTAATTTGGATAGAGATTCATTATTAATTAATCCATTATTGCTCAAATTATTTGTTCGTAGAAATTGAAACTTGTAGGCCTTTTTCCATTGCGTGACTGAATAAGTTGACGTAGGTCAATAAAAAAAAATATCTCAAATGCCTTTTATCAAATTCTTGTCGCTTAATTTATCTCTAAGTCAATTAATGCTTCCCTTTTTTATTTTGTTAATAAAATACTGTTGGGATTAAAGGGGTTGAAATTATTATAATTAATCAGATCTTATAATTTGGAATTTGAAATATATAAAAAATTTCCTTTGGGCAGGGTGTAAATTACGATTTCCAAAAAACGAGTGTGTTTTCCGAGAAGAAAATCTGCAAGATACGATGTTGAATTTTTGCCTGCCAACATCCGAGAGTTTAGCAAGAAATGAACGTACTAGACCCAGACGTGTGTCGGACAGCTTCAACGAAAGCGCTCAAGTTTCACTAACTGACAAGCGCGAATTGGGCCACAGGTAATTTTTCAGACGTCTAGAAGAGAGCTAATTTAGGAAGAATCTCGAGGTTAAATTATATACAAAAAAAGTTACATACCTTTTGAGTTTCCTTCTATCAAGCTAATTTCTTCTATGTAAATCATACTACATACATATATTGAATTCCTAACAATGAAACTGAACTGATTAATTATCTTATTCAGTGACTCAAATTCCTTGCTATTATCGAAAGACAAAGCAGCAGGTTTGTATTCAATAGCCTTATCGTATCTTCATATGTCAACAGATTTAAATTACTTTCGAATATGAGCTTGAAAAAATCCCTAATGATAAGATTCAATATTGATGTTATCGTAATTGAATTACATTGAATTGTTTATCTTTCATCCTATATATCAAAAAAAGATTTCAATTAATTTATTAGGTGAACATAAGTGTGTGACGAATCACGTTTGATATAAGCAGATTTACTATATGTTTACGGAAATTAATCATGGTATAGAATAGGGCCTTTGAATGAGCTATGTGTGTGACAATATTGTGCTAACAGAAATAGTTGACCCAGAATCAGGGACGTTCCTTCTGTTGGCATTTCGATGTTATAAGTACCCTGCGCAAAGAAACTTTAACAGGTCAGTCAGGTATGTCGTCAACTTTCCTTTCGAAAATTAACACTTCTCTCTTGCATTTTAATCAGGAAGAAAAAATGCCACTTGACATAAAAATTTTGAAAAAATTTAATTCAACCCCTGAAATGAACAAAAATCAATTGGATGTCAGAAAATTCTAACAAAACTTCTGGTTTCTGTTTCGTCATCTTCTGCTGATATCTTTTCCCACTACATATACATACTTTTTATTATAACGCAGAGAGTTGATGACAGCCTTCATACAAATGATTGACTCGACATGTTAACAGCTTCTAATATGAAATTCAAATTTTTTTTTTTAGAATTATTCAGATTCATTAATTAAAAAGTTGCCAGATCACAGATGATTGATGATCAAAAAATTGAAGGTTAAAGAATTATCTAAAAATCTAATTTAATTTTTAGTTTAATTTTCTTATGAAGTATGTATATTTAGTATAAAGTAATTAACACAAGGGTTATAAGGTTCTTTTTGTGAGCAATGCAGATTTTGCAGTATGCGTGGGATGATTTGCCAATGCGCAAGACTCGTACGATCAAAGCCCCCTCTGATATCACATAAAGGCGTGTAACTAGCTATATATAATCGATAAGCCAGAAAGTCTCTAAATATTCATACTGATATTATGTATTACCTTCGAACAGTAATCGCGGCGGCGACAACAATAATGGTAATAAATGGATAGCGAAGGCAATTTCGATTCATAGGTCGCGTATAACGGAAGATGTGATTGATCCAGCACTTCATCCTAGCTGTAGCAAAAATGAAATTATAGTGTGAATAAGTTATAGTTGATGTATATAGTAACATTAAATGTTGAACTCTATTTTAGAAAGAGTAAAATTGGATTTGTAATGTAATACAGGTCAATTTATTAATTAAAAATAATTCAGTTTTAGAGGAAATTTCAAAGAGAACTGAATTATTTCAAATGGAAGCTTGTCACCCTTCCTCGAAATTTTATTGAGGGGAATTCTATTATCGTTACATATTATACTTTCGAGATGATAGTTTTATTGTGCTCGTAATAAACTTGGATAGTTTTAGAACGCAACTTTGAAATATCCCACGCTAATAAAAACTTTTTTAAAAATTGTTTACTCTCACTTATTTTCAAAATTCAATTTGAGACGTTCGATAATCGCAATAATATCTACATCACGGCATTAATTCTAATTCTTCTTGTCTTGTTTGAAGAAAAATTTCCTGAAATTTCATATGTGTTTCAATTTCATGTAAATGTAAATGAAATTCTTTAGTTTAGCTTCTTTCGATCATATTATTAGAAAATGTGCTTTACTTTTTATTAGCGTCGACTCATCGATCAGAACATTAAGATAAGCTCATCTAAAATTTCCACGACCCCCTGGAGACAAACAAGTCTTATGCGAGATGCAGATTTACAACAGAGTAATTAACAAAGAACATGGATATATTTAAGGCTTATACGAGCTTATTCGAGATTATTAAATCACTTCTGATTTTTGCAGTTAAAACAATATAGTACATAATAACTTGACAAAAGAGTATTACAACAAAAACTGATTCATTATTGAGATAGACTTTATTTTAATTTACTGATAAGTGAAAATTGATTAGTAGAGCTGATATTTATTTGTTAATATCATGCTTGTCGCTATTTTGCCAATTAAATATTATTTCCGGCTTGGCAATAGAGGTTGGCACTGAAAACTGAAAGGGAATACATTAATTTAATTAATTATTAAATACTAGCTTAGAGTGTCGTAAGTGTTTATGGACATGTTTATTTATACATTTAATCCGAAAAGCGTCAGGCAAATTGATAATGGAGACAAGACTAAAATATAAATAAGATACATGATTATATATTATATTCGAAAAATTCTCAAAATTGAAAACTTTGGAAACAAGACACGTTGAACTTTCCTGTGAGAGTCTCGCCCATCTTTTTGGCGAAAATGCATTTGCAAACATACTTAATAATTCCTCATTCTCTCCAAATTTGCAAACTCTATAAGCGATTAATTTTGCAGATAGGCCAAGTTCGTGCGAAACTGCACGCGATCTCAGGTTTCCGACGTGAAGTTCAAGATTACAGAGTGGAAACGAAGGGGTAAAAAGAGGGAAGCGTTGATTTAGTTGGTCAAGTCGTCAATCTGTCTTCGTTGTTAGTAATAGTAGCGCATATGTACATTGTATATCACTACCGTGTTTCTAAAGTGGAGATCAGTATACGTTTGGTCGTTCGATGGACCTGTTCTCCTCGCTCTCCTTGCAATCGATCGCTTTTCTTATAATTTATTATAATTGTCACCATTCGACCGTGCTTACAAACTCGTTCTGACGTATATATATATATATATA
>JAUESI010000015.1:3564458-3580282 GCA_032275145.1 Synergus laeviventris | reverse complement strand
AATATGAATTTAAATTTAAATTAACTAAATAATTAAATAGCGTGGCAGAATTGTAGATTCATTTAGGAGACTTTAGAATAATATTTATTATAAGAATAATATATATATATTTTTCTCACGGAGTGTTCGGAAAATTCCCGAACACAAAGCTTGTTTTTTTATGCAGTCTCGTAAATAATAAGGACCGTAGATAATTATTTATGTGCGGGCAAGTCACGTTCGATGAATTGATAAAAACATGCGGAAATGTAAATATATGAGAGGCTCGAGACAAACATTTTGATTTACGATCGCACATGTGGGTCTTAATACTTCAAGGGGACCATGGTCATGCTACCCGAGACATCGGCTAGTAAAAAAAAGAGGGTCCCATTTGTGTGGAGCGCCTCAAGTGTTTTTGAAAATCGTGAGAAAACTCTCTCTTCTCGATTTTCCCTCTCCAGCGAACTGAAGGGCGTGACTCGCGAGCTTAGCGTAATTTTTAAGACTATAAGATTGGCCAAGTGGGGTGGTCCTATGCCCTCAACTCGGATCAGGCCCCGGGACGTACAGGAACAGCGGTGGTTGACCCATGATCCAAGGTTGACCGACAGCACATCATCAGAGATTACTCTTGGCTTTTGACTTGGGAAGATCGATTTTTCCCAAGCTCGTCTTTAGCTTCAAGATATCATTTTGTATTTCGTTTTGACTTAACTCTCAAAAATAAACAGTTCCTTTTTAAATCCCGTCTTCTCACTTATTCCCTGATTTCCGATCTTATCTTCATAAGCCGACCGGTAGGCGAATTTGAGAAATATTTAATATAATTTAAATATTCGCGCGTCTCTCAAAATAAACTCAAACGGCCCTGAGATCGGGTCGTCACATCATTTTGAATATACGTCATAGCGGGAAGTTCAAATGTAAATTACACTTTTTGTACCGCAAAAATATGATAAATATTGATATATAATTATCTATGGTAAATATATTTAGTTCTCTTAAATTATCCAAAATTTTGTCATATTTGATGTTATTCTGAAAGATGGCGCTCAGGTCAAATCAAGCCGCCAAGGCACTTCCCTTTTTTCTATTTAAAAATTGTTACGGTTGTATGTACCGATTATTTTCCTTTTTTGTATAATTTGATCAAACTTTATTTAGAATTTTCATTAAAAAATGTTTTCTATCGTCTCTGGAGAAAAGTTAAACAAAATATGTATAACATTAAAATACGTATAATGAATATGTAGGTATAAGAAAATAATGATGAACAAAAATAAACGACAGATATAAAGTGCGATAAGTAAATTGATATAAATTCGCATTTTTTACATAAGCTTATCAGACTTATCAGTGTATCAGTGATTGTTCGTTGTTTCCACTTGTCCACACTCCACATTTGTCATGATGAAGTGACGTCGAAACGTATATGGATGTAAAACCCTAAATAAATATTCTTCTTAATAATAACAAAAAACGACTCAAGTTTTAAGATAAAACAACTATGAACTATATAACTAAATTATCATGAAATTCCGCAAAACGTTTTTTCAAAGTTGAATTTATAACAAAAAATAACATTATATACTACGTATAATAAATAAAAACTCACGCAAATAATCATAAATAAAAAAAATCTCCTGCTGTAGAAAAGTCAGAAACCGTGTATAATATTCATCCATAAATAAGATAAATAAATCAAGTTTTCCTGAAAGTGAATTTTGAGGTTATCTTTCAAGTTTCAACTTGCTAAATCATATATTTTACTCATTTCACTATATAAACATATGGCAATCTGTAAGACGAAGTACATGATACTACAAAGTGTTTACACTTTAATATAGAAAGAATTTCAATGCGGTTCAATCCCTGCATAAATGTGAATATAAACATAAAGATTTAAAAGAGATGAGGTTGTTGTTTTGGATATTTTCTATAAAATATAAAAGGTTTTTCTTTCTGAGAAACTAAATAATGTAGAAAACTATATATACGTCTAAAATATTAAGTCACGTTTGAATCACGTTTTAATTTTTTCTGTCGCTTGATTGCTCATCTGAGAGTATATATATATTTTGATATGCAGGGTCAATTTCTTGACCCAAGAGGCGAAAAAACGCAGATAAGTGGAAATGTAAGTAATCAGAACACCGTATAAGCTTATGCCTTCAATCAGTATCCTATTGACCAAGAACGAAGTATACATATCTGAAACATATTCAAATTGTTTCATATTATAGTGTCCAAAATAGCAAAAACATCTATTTTTCTGTACGTCTTGCGTGATTGTATTAAATATTTAATTATAATGGAGGCATTGGGTTCTGTGAGTATTTTAAAATGATCATGCAATTTTATATGTCTTAGGATTTTTTAAAATGATTGTTTACCAAAAACTGTTCTATTTTTGTCATTTTTGTAAACTACGCTTTTAAAAACTAATTTAAAATTGGAGACTACAATCATTAGTACGGAATAATCGATCTTTTAAGAATTGAATTTTATTTGATTTTATTGTAAAATATAATTAAATTGATTAAAAATTACAAATGAAACTGATAAAGTTGCAATATTATAGAAAAGCAGGAGATCCAAGGCTACATACATTGTTTAAAATATGTCTTACTATTCATTAACAATTTATTAATAATTGAGATCTGATATACGTTATCAAGCAGCATCACCCCTTCATTTTAATAGAATGAAGAGTTTTATATTACCAAAGCTTTACATTATATGTATTTCTCTTTAGCTCTTATCAAGAAGGATGTATATGTATAAATTTAGGTATTATAGGCATGTGTTAGTTACCATATGAACATATTTAGATAATCCGAGTTTTTTTCTACAATTTTTAGTTTTTCAAAAAGATTGTAGAAAAAAACCCGGGTTATCTAAATGTGCTCATATGGTAAATGTTATTCAAATCAAGTAGACTTTTTTCCCAAAAACAAAGATAAAAATTTATTTAATTCATAAAATATGATATAAATACATTAAGTGTGCAAATTTGCAACCATATACAGAGTGTAAATATACATATTACCAAATCATTATACATGTAGTTGTAACGATTCATTTCTTCAACAACAATAATACAACCGCATTGAAATCCTTATGAAAGCAGTGACGCGTAATATGCTCGTACGATTTTGTCTTATCCTAAAAAACATTTGTGGGGGTCTTCCAATCAGTCTTTCCATTTCTAAACAATTTATATATGATTAATTGCCTCTAGGGTGGGGGGGGGGTGTGTGGTTTAATCATGCGTCAGAATTTAATTTCATATTCACATTTTCCATTACTTAAACTTGTCACGTGAACGCTAACATGATTGCCTTATCAACATATTTTCTCAAATAAAAAGTTTAGTATATGCAAAAGTCTACATATTTAGTTGCAAAAGCAGTTCTTATTATTCTCTAAAAAGAGTAATTTCTTTGTAATGGTTATTGTTGTCATAATTGATTGATTTCGTCAGTTTTAGTTAATTTTTTATTTCAGTTTCAACGTTTCCTTTAACTTAGATTGCGTTTACAGTAGATTGTTTCATGTGTTTCCAAATTTAGACTTCAATACCCCTTTTTAATAATTATTGCAGACATAATAACTTTTTAATCGGTTATAAACTCTTGTAAAGAGCACTGTTGGTGTGACCTTATAGATTATTTAAGCTCACGTGAGAAGTCTCGTGAGTTATATTCCACTCTTATGTAGAAATCATAAATATATCCTCCGTATCGCTTTTAGTGCACACGAGATCACTCGTGCTGTTAAAGTTCATTTAATTTACATGCAAGAAATTAAATTTTTAATTTGATTAAGAGGAAACTTTGAACTAGACCTTGAACTGAACTTTGACATGTTGATTACTAAATATTTAATACTTTTTCTCGATGTATAGTAGGCTCTGTAACCATTTGAACTTCCTCTCAACTATTTACACTGCCACTATAGTCTCCTAATATAGTAATTGTCGCTTGCGCAGATGGTTAACCGTATGCAATTCACTCACAATCAAAATTCTGCAAAGATTAAAAAAAAACCCTCATTGCGTCATTAATGCTTTCTGAGTACATCTCTACCCCACAGTTTGAATATCCCCTCCAAGCAACCAGCGTCATTTGAACACAACCCCACAAAAGTTGAACTGCTACAGGTCCTAACGGCCCTAGCCTGTATCCTGAAATTAAATTGTCCCTTAGTTTGTGAAAATTCTAACATCGTTTCTTGAATTATTTGCAGTACCCCATATTGAAATCTTTTCTTGCTGGATCTTTTTCGGGTACATTTTCCACGATTTTATTTCAACCATTGGATCTTATTAAAACAAGAATTCAAAACAGAGTCAGTAATAATGTAGGGTAAGTCAACCAAAAAAATGTTGTGAAATTTATGTAAAAAGCACAATTAGTGCAGTACATATTTGATGTTTGCAACTACTTTTCAAAGTTTTCGGAATCTAAAATTCTTAAATTTCGTTTTAATTTTGGCTTTGCTAGACGTGCAAAATCTGGAATGGTTAATACCATGGTTCAAATAGTTCAAAATGAGAACATATTCGGTCTATGGAAGGGGATGACTCCTGTAAGTTTAATATAAATTTTTTGTAATGCTAAAAATATATATAATTAAATTATTACAATCGTAAAATGTTCTGACAGTCCATAACGAGAGTGATTCCTGGGGTTGGTCTTTATTTTTCTTCTCTGCACTGGCTAAGGCACGTCCTAGAACTTGAAGATCCACTCACACCTTTCCAGGCAGTTAGCTTGGGAATAACAGCTCGTTCAATGTCAGGAGCTTTGTTAATTCCAATAACGGTTGTGAAAACCAGATTCGAGGTATTAATTTAAATAACATGTATATATTCTTACGTCTTCAATTGGTTTCCCGATTTCTTCTACATATGTATTTTACATATTTCTGTCACCTAATGCCAAAATTTATACTATTTTAATTTCATTTCCATTTGAAGGATAAAATTAAAAATTTAATTTTCGAAGAAAAAAGGAGATTAAGGATTTACAAAAACCATAGAAATAAAATATTCCCTTTACATTTATTAATTTTGAAAATACACATATAACAAAGATATGCCTTCTCATTGTGAAATATGTTTATACTTCCAGAGCGAAGTGTACAAATACAACAGTATAGGAGAGGCGTTGCGATTAATCTACAAATACGAAGGAATGAAAGGTCTTTCTAGTGGTCTCGTACCAACTTTACTTCGCGATGCACCCTACAGTGGCCTTTATCTCATGTTTTATACTCAACTGAAAAACACAGTCGCTTTAGGTAAGTTAAAAAAATAAATAAAAGAGAAATATTTTTAGTTGAAACTTCATAAAAATCTCATTCGATTTGTTCAGAACTTCCACACTACAGTTATGTGACTTCCATACATTTTTGTTGCGGAGTCGTGGCTGGCATTTGTGCATCAGCCGTCACGCATCCCGCGGATGTAGTTAAGACAAAAATGCAATTGTACCCGAGCAAATTCAAGAACGTCCAGAGTGCTGTAGTTTTTGTACATCGAAAATACGGAGTTTTTGGTTATTTCAAAGGAATTGTACCACGAATGCTTAGGAGGACTTTAATGACCGCTATGGCTTGGACTGTGTACGAAAGAGTAGGTACATTTAGTTAAAAATCAGAATGTGGCCACTCCAAATCTGAAAAGAAATTCCTGATTTCGCGTTAAAGTGGTCAAACTATTGTCTCTTTTAGTCAAAAATTAAAAAAAATAATAACTCCTCTTTCTTTTTTTTCAGATCACTGTGAACATCGGTTTCAAATAAACCCGATTGTAAAATAATTGTATAATAATTGCACATACAGTTATTTACCTTGTACAGTATTAAAAACGAGTATCCAATGTTTTATAAGATAGTTTTCTTATGTATTACTTTGTTACATATTTATTTGATAAATTAAACACTTATTTAAACAACTTGTTTCATTTCAACCTAGAAATACAATCAAAACTACAACAAGTTGTAATCAAGGATAGGTTTTCATTCGACGAAAAAAAATTATTTTCGAAGTCTCAGATGTCAAGCGCCTTACGCGATGCTATGTTTTATTTAATTAAGATAAAAATATTCAAAATGTTATAATGTTGCATTTAGGTACTTCAACATCTAGTTAACTAATGTAATTTAAAATTACTAACTGCTCCAAACATCGAGAAGCTCAATTAGGTTAATCAGTTAATTGTTTGCCACCGATTGAAATATAATTAGGCTTGCCAAGCCATTGATTCTAATTATAAAATACAATCTTTCCAATGTACAATATGCTAATTAAGAATGTTTTGATTCTATACAAAAATTCATGATTTTCTCAAACTGTAAGATTATGCAAAATGTTTACCTTAAAAATATATTAAGCTGCGTGGACGTCTTCCTATCGCACTAGAAACGCTGCTCCTCTCCTCTTCATTCTGAAAATAGACAATAAGTGTTTTAGAATTGTGAAATATAATTTTCAATTAGGTTTTTGTAAGAACAAAATTATTTTAATAATTATTAAAAGAAGATATGATTTTTATATTTATTGAGATCACTTACATGATAGATAATATATATATAATGTATATATATATATATATATACTCTGATATATATATATATATAAATAAACAAGTCGAAAATTAAAAGTTGGGTGAACTATTGGTGAAAGTACATATATGGTTTTCTAATAAACCTTTTTTTTCTATTTAAGGCCATGTATTTCGTAGGTCACGTGATCAAGTATGTGCCCTGAGTTCAGGCAATATATTCTAACAATCTACTTTTATTACCAGAGCATGTAAATTTTTTTTCTGAGTTTCTGCGCTTGTCCACAATCTTTTGTGTTCTAACCTTAAAACTCTGGCAATAATTCTTGCACAGAATTGGTAATTTATGCATAAACTTTTTCTAGAATTATTTACATTTCACAGCAGATAAACATTCCTAAGTGGTTCTTATTTTGTTTGCCAAATTGGGGGAGTGATCTTTTGTTTCGTTCGAAAACAGTGTTACAGGGAAAAATGCTTTCAGTTTTAATTTTTTCAAAAAAAATTTTAACGAAATATAGCAGATAAACATAATTTATTTTTTTCACTTTCATTTCCCAAAGTTTCAGGAAGATATATTGTTTACAGAATAAGTATTGTTACAGGAATTAATTTTTCAGTTTTTGCGACAACCAATCATGACACGTGGACGTAATACATGGCCTCAACAGAGCCTCAAAATCTTTCTGTATAGAAAACACAAAGAAATCTTCTCAAGTGTGAAAAATGAGCAATACCTAAATGTTTTATTAATAATTAGTGGTTGTGAAGAAAAGTCACGCATAGAGAGATGTAAAGCCTGAAGAAAAAGAAATAAAAGATTTTGAATTGAAGTGGAAAATTAAGATAAATCAGACGTCGGATTCAAAGTGACTTTTGTAAGAGATTTAAAAAAATCTCTTTCTCAGCACTCGTGTGCTAAGAGCGTTGTCTAAAATTGTATTTACAATTATCTTTGTCCTTTAACTTCCACTGCAACAGTGGAGATTTATTAAAATATAGTATTATATAAAGTGAAACATGAATTCCAAGATATGAGAAATGAATATGAGATGATATTTTTCACACTTTATATCTCTTGTGACAAGAGTAGATATCGAGTAGAACGGTAAAGAGCACTTTCGACGAAATCATAAAAGATCAAGTCCCATTTTCGGTAAGTCTATCTCTCCTAATACAAGGCCTAATTGGTATTATCATTCCGACATAAATACCTCAGAAATGCGTAGCAGAAGCTAGGATTGTATAGTCACAGTCGCAAGGGGCACTGTTGTGGCAGGTCTACGGAAGTAGGCACTGTTTCCTCCACTAAACTTCTAATTTCTTTCCGACAAAAAAACTATGCAGTCGTTGAGGTCACATTAAGATTTACCGCATTTAATCTACGAAGAGATTATTCCGATCAAAGCAAGGATAGGTATACCTTCTCCTATCTTGCTCTGCTTATACAAAACCTAAGTATAATATGTCCAACGGTTTGAATGAAAATACCCAAAGTCAAAATGCCGCATCCAATGCTGATCATAAAAAACGAAAATGAAAAACCTCAAAAACATCAAATGAAAAAAAGAGTATAGTATGTATTTCCGACGTGTATTAAATAAATAATCCTCGGCAGAGTGACTTTGGTACTTTGTCCAAGTCCCGTGTTGCGTGAAGCTCAGCATTTTTCTAGATGATTTGCATTTAAACTTTTAAACGCGATTTTTGACTCGACATGTGCTTCTTATCTTTGACTCCGTACACTTAATTCGTTCGAGAATTTCTCGTGTACAAAGATAGAGAATCTGAAGCGATACTTTGATGTGGTCTTTCCAAAAATCAAAGGTCTCATCAAGTGTAATGCATCTAGTGAAACTTACCTGAGCAAAGATTCTGTACAGTAATTGAGACGTTAAAAATTATTTGTTTAGTGCATACCTGGCTCGTTTCTCACTCACTAACCAATCAAGAGTAGAGTTACTTGTGACTTCGGCTTCCGGATCTGTGTCGACGACGATTGTGATGATTGGAATTTCGATGATCACGGATACCTGAAAACAAAAAAGAAAATTAATTCAAATTGATTTAATACATAAAAGAAAGGTTAGTCAATATTTACATGAATTAAAATTATTACCTTTATTTTCTCTTACGTTATGACGACGATGGTCGTCTTCCTTATGTCTGTCATGTCTTTCCTTTGATTTACTTCTACTGCGTTGAGAGTTTCTACAGAAAAAAAAAGAAATGTTAAAGTGTATACAAAATTATACCTTAAGTTTGGTTGTATATAAAAAGATACACCATCAATTATTGAAAAAAAGGGGTAAAAAGAATATATAATTTATATATTCGAAAGTACCTATGAGTTGCTGCATCATGTCTGGGTTTTTCATCCTCTCGTCTTCGACGCTTGTCCCTATCTCTATCCCTTTCTCGTTCTCTATCACCTCTATCACATCTATCCCTGTCCCTATCACGATCACGATCTCTTTCCCCGTCCCTCCTCTTTCTCTGTTGATCATCATTTTCGCGAGCCTTTTTCCTTTCTTCGTCCCTTTTTTGTTCCTTCTCGTCCCTTGCTTTCTCTCTTTTGGTCTAGAAAAAATAATATTCCATTATTTTTTGCTCAAAAGTGTATAGCTGAAACAAAACATTTTTTGAATAAATTTTACAATTATTTCCTTACCATGATTTCCTGAAGAGCACTTTTCAATCTGGCATAACCAACGTGTTGCTTTCCCATTAAATGGTCGTCTATTCGTTGCTGAGCGTCTCCGACAATTAGGAAGGCACCACAAACGTCACATACTTCCATCTGTTTTTCCTGAGCTGCTGCCAACTCTGCAGTCTATTGAAGTAACAATTTAAATAATTAATTTTCTCATTAAATTAAACCAGTATAGATTCGAATTAAAGAGAAACATAAAGAGTAACAGTTGTTATTATATTAACCTGATTATAATGACTATTATCATTAGATTTACGTAAGGTTTCTCTTTCTTCTTTAAGTTGGTCGCAAAGACGCATAAGTCCCTGAGCCTGTTCTACATTTCCCTGTATACCACTCTGTTCAGCCTCCTCTACGAGTTTATTAATTTTGTCAGTGAGTAAGGCAATTTGCTCTTCATTCCTTTGCGTTTGTGCTGGCGTTAAAGTAGGCTGAAACGGAGAAACATTTAAAAATGTATGAAAGTATATATATACACACATACATAATTTAATAAATATTGTAACAAACGAAATTCTTTGCATAAAAGTTTCTTTTTCAATTACCGCTTCTGTTCTTCCGATCAGGGCCAACCTTTGTTTTCCTTTAATGATTTTTCGTTCAACCTCGTTAAGCATACTTTGACAAAATCTGATAAACTCGTCTTCATATTGTTGCTTTCGGTAAGAGTAGGTAGCTTTTTCAAAGAGGTCTCGAGCTTCGTCATCATGAACTCGAGCACAAGCACCCAGATCGGCTCTTGTATTCACAAACAGATCGTGAGGGCAGAATTTGACGAGATACAGCTTACAAAACTACAAAAAGAAGGCTCAAAATTATTTTAAGAGATTAGTTCATTTCATTAATGAAAATGTCAATTAGAATGGCGATTAAAATGCAAGCGTAACCGTTGAAATAAGAGCATTTCGAAATTTGAAGAAAAAAAAAGAACAGTAGATCTGACTATCCATCAACAACTTGCTTAAACTTTATAAGGTGAATTTATTTTATTTTATCGATTAAACAAGTTGTCTGCTTTGTAAAATTAACTCGAAGGACAATTAATGACAACAAAATTCCATGCAAACAAACTTGGTTACTATGAGTTACACGTATAATAAATAAAAAAAAAACAGAATAGATTAAAATTTACGGAAAGAATTTCCGCAAAAAGTAATCTACCTCAGGATCTTCCCAGTTTAGCTCTTTCGGTTTTTCATTTGGAAGAACATTTCGATTTCTTCCCATAAGTTCATCCAGCAATGCGGCAGCCGCAGCAGCAGCCATTTTTTTGCGCGCCTTAGGATATAATCAACTTTTTTTTTCACGATACTTTTACGACTTATAATAATTCGATTAATTATTAAAATCGAAGAAGACAAGTAATATTGTTTCTTTCATTGATCACTCGGCTTGGACTCACACTATAAATTGAACAACGCGCACAAATTTATGACACAGGGAAAACAAGAAAATCTATACAAAAGTCGAACATCACGTTGTGTAATGTGTATGTGGTCAATGTTATGTGCATGAGTATTGAGTGACTACGGTACTACACTACTGAGACTCCGTTATAGCCATGGCGGAACAAAACAGGGTGTCAGATGATTGCAATGCGCAGAAGAAGACTGTAATGACAAATATTGCGCCTGTGATGTTGGACATTTTATACAAAATCAGAGATGAGGAATAGTAAGCAGATCGAACTTGCTATTCAGAAATGTCAATAGATACTGCAGACAGAAAGTATTACGTGAAATCCAAAATGGCTGTACGCTGTGAGATGAAATGACCTGTGAGAAATATCCTAACTAAAACTAGTTTCGCTCCAAATTTAAATAATGGCGCGAAAGGTTTTATTTAATAATTTAAATAACTAATGGGAATATTATATCTAATGGATAAATCTAGTGAGTTTGCCGGATATACTTCTTCTCTCGATATTCGATAGGAATTTTAGTATTAAGATAAATAATATTTGACAAGATTCTGAAAGGCAGGAATGTTGATTGGAACGTGACTGGATGAATGATTTAGTTGTTAAGAAATAATAATTAAGAGAAACACAGGAAATAATATTATAAACAAAGGGGATAAAGGCGACAGTCTGTCGCCACAGAACTTTTGAAAGGGCACGTTCGATGATCGTAAAAATATCATAGGTGATAGTGAAATCTAGATCGTTAGATTATTTCATGCGTAGCGGGTGCGAACTTGTTTAGAATAAGTTTAAACCTTCTGGACCGAGGAGGCGTGAAAATTCGTATTTAGACTCTTATCATTGATTGGATAGCGGTGGCCTCTACGATCTCTACGTACTGCTGCTCTTGCTGGTGCGTAAACATTGCCAGCAAATTTATATTTTTAATATCTTCATAAAAAATAATTTCATAATATTTTAGTATTTGAAAAATTGTTTTAGTTTCTGAAAAGCTATTTAGTAAAATAATTTAATGGACAGATTTTTTAATTTAAATTTAAATATTTTATTAAATAGTTTTTAAGAAACTAAAAATATTTTTTAGATACTAAAATGTTTATAAATGATTTTTTAAGAAGACAATAAAAAAATAAAGTTCAGTCCCATATATTTGGTGACAATGTTTGTGCACGAGCGGAGGCCATTATGATTACGTCACAACGTTAAATACAATTAAGTTTCAGAGGTTTCAGCAGTTCCAGCCTTGGTAGAACGAGTGACATGAAAATTACTCGCACATGCGCGTCTTCTTTCATCTCATGAAATTGTACAAGTGAGGGCTGAGGTGTCTGTGCACTGAGCCTGCACAGCAAAGGGAAATTCTAGTGAATTTCTAGTAAGTTACTAGCCATCACTACAATTTTCAATTTTTGATGAACGCACATATATGCGTTCATCCATATTGCAGAAGACTACGAAAATAAGGGTTAATTCACAACCTGTATTTCGCCTTTCTACATTAATTCTTGATTCAAAGATCGCGCAACCAATTGAAATACACAGTTCAAATTTAAAATAGCTAAAAAAGCAGAATAGATTTGAAGAATGAGAAACTTTAGAAATAGTTAGTTATAAGAAGAAATGGTTAGATTTGCATCCTAAAAATAAGTTTTGTACAGAATTAGCAGTTAAGGGAATTTCAAAGCAGTATAACCTAGAGATTTTACTATCGGAAATTCCCCATGAACTCTCCTTTAGAAAAGTTATTGTAAAATAATTTTAGACAAAGTAGGATATTTTAGTTTATGAGACTATATTAAGAGCTTAAAATGTTTAGTGTTTCCGAACTAGAATTTAGAAAATAATAAAGTATAGAAAATCGAAGTTCAATAAATTGCACGGATCTTAAACCTTGAAAGTAGGCGAATCGAGCTCACACCCGCATACCGGCTGTCCCACTAGCTTAGGAAAGTACACCGTAAAATGTAATTGCCGGGCCCGGGGAAATCCTGAATAGCCTAAAGGTTTTATAATGGTAGGATTACTAATCGAATAAGGTCATAGGTTTTTCCTATCGATCAAAACTGCATTTCGAAACCCTCCTTACCTTTTTGTAAGCTTGAGGCCCAAAGAGCATTAGAGCACCCTCAATTAATACTTGGCTTTTGTCTTGACTCGGGAAGCTCATTCTCTCCCAAGCTCGTCTCTAGCTAAAGTCTTTATGTTTTTCGTTTGACTTTATAGTTACAGCTAAATGAATAATCTTTATAAAACTTAACACTTCTTGTTTTATTCAACGGATCTCCGAGCTTATCTTTACAAGCCGACCGATAGGCAAATTAAATAATTAAATCTTTTCTCGTCTTTTCTATAACTCGAATAACAGACGACCCTGAGATCGTATGAAGAGTGCACGTGTGTGGTGTGTGCTCATATTTAATATTCAAAATAAAGGTTTATTCACAAACCGTTGTGGCATCCAAAGTGGATCATTAGTTTATAATGATCACGTGATCACCCACAAAAGAATATGAATTTAAATTTAAATTAACTAAATAATTAAATCGCGTGGTAGAATTGTAGATTAATTTAGGAGACTTTAGAATAAGATTTATTATAAGAATAATATATATATATATATATCTGTTTAATTATATAAGTCTCAATTTTTAGTGATACTTTTGAGAATGTAAGTATTTCAATGTTTTGACTTATTTTAGTAATATTTCTATTTTTATAACTTTCTTCCTATACTAAGTATTGTATTTGTTGGGTTTTTCCTATCTTTTTTAACAAGACTTGGTTTTCCCTATCACATTAAAAAAACATCTGCAACTTTCACAAAAATGTTAGTATTATAGTAATAATAATAAACCTTGGTCCTCATTCAATATAAGAGTAGTAAATCTTACGGCAATTACTAAATGGTCTTAAGATGCGTCTGCCGAGCATGTGTTCATCCTAAGCCTTTTACAACTTTGTTAAAGCATGTCTCCGTGCTCTCAGACCCTTAAGGTCTACCTACAGAATAAAAAACCTGGTTGTCAATAGTCATAGCGACGATTCTTTCCGCAGTTACTATTTCGTCTTCCTTCGAGACCAGTTACATTTTCCTCTTCCTTCGAGACAGTCGTTTTATCTTTAACCGTTTTCGAGTACATCAGCAAGAACTTTTGTAAAGTTCTTCACTTAGTGTTGAGGCTCTATTCTAGAGTTATTTTGAACCTTTGAAGCTCCAAGTCAACCCGCTAGCTTCAAATGTAGTACAGTTTCCATTCCTTTATTGAGGCTCTATTACAGATTTATCTTGAACCTTTTCTACCCGCTAGCTTCAATAAGGTAGTAAATCTTCAACTCTATCAACGAGGCTCTATTTGCAATAGAGCTTGCTTATTTTATTTATTATACTTGAACTTGTGTAAACTTATCAGTGATAATAAACTCAATTCTCCTTAAAAATACATGGTTGATCTTGATCAATAAAACCACGCTCCCTCCTTTTTAACAATATCTTTCCCACAGAAAATTCCCGAATATAAAGCTTGTTTTTTATGTAGTCTCATAAATAATAAGGGAACCGTAGATAATTATTTATGTGCGGGCAAGTCATGTCTGATGTTTTTACAAACACATTCAGAAATGTAAACTCGAGAGGCTCGAGACAAACAACCCTGAAATTGGAGAACTTGTAAATTCTTCAGCTTTCTCAGAGCATAGAAATGACCCAGAGATCCTTTCTTAAATAGAAAACGGTCTTTGGATTGTCTTGAGTTCAAGTCGTTGATTTTTATAGCTTTTCCAATAATTTACGATATCATTTTGATTTACGGTCGCACATGTGGGGTTTAACATCCCAGCGGGTCCAGGCCATGCAACCCGAGTCATCGGCTAGTATAAAAAAAAGGGTCCCATTGTATCGAGCGCCTCAAGTGTTTTTGAAAATAGTGAGAAAACTCTCTCTTCTCGATTTTCCCTCTCCAGCGAACTGAAGGGCATGACTCGCGAACTTAGCGCAATTTTTAGGACTACGATAGGCCAAGTGGGGTGGACCTACGCCCTCAACTAAAATAATTCCTACTAGGAATTAAAATTAAAGTTTCACAAGCCTGTGAACCCAACGCTCGGTGCGGTTGTACGTGAAGTGCAATCCAACCTAGGAAACCGGTGGACTATCAGCAGAGGACATCTAAAGAAAGAAAGATAGTGTTAGTGTTGGTGCTAGTGTGGGAATAAAATGGTCAATTTCGAATATAGTGAAAGTGTTTTCTTGTGTACAACAGGATTTGCGTATGCTGGTATGGAGAGTGGTAAGTCTCTCTCTACAAATCTATTCAGCATTTTTAGCTATTTTAAATTTGAACTATGTATTTCAATTTGTCGCGTGATCCTTGAACCAAGAATTGATGTAGAAATTCAAAATACTGGTTGTGAATTAACCTTTATTTTCGTGTGCTTCTGCCTGCTTCTGCAATAAAGATGAGCGCGTAAGGCCTGAACACAATCCTGAACTGAACCTATAACCTGGACCCGAAGGGGGTTCTGTCATTTTCTATCATATTGCTGCATCGCTCTTGTCGCGTGACCGCAAGAGAGATATGGGAATATAATAGAAAAAGACAGAACCACCTTCGGGTCCAGGTTACGGGTTCAGTTCAAGGTTGTGCTTAGGCCTATATGTGCTATCATCACAAGAAGTGCTGTGACACGATCCGATCTCCGGGTCGCCTAGTTAGTTATAGTACAAAAAACAACACACCCTTTTTGCAGCGACTTTGCCAAATTGACTGACCGTACAAAAAACAACACGCCCTCTAAATTCAATATATCTTTATTCTATAATTCAATATTAATATCCAACAATACTCAATACAACTCTAATTTCAACGTCAATTTTTAAGAGATTTTAATGCTATTCCAAAGTATCATTTCAAACTTTCTCTCTAATTTTTCGAATTTTCAATGTAATTCTATCTTATTTTAGGTTTTATTCGTTGCATTCTCTGACCACTCTCTTTTACAGTTTTGCGTGACCCCCTCCCCCTCCAGTCTCTATCAGCACCAAACTCGCCCCCATTTGCGTGACCCCCTCCCCCTCCAGTCTCTATCAGCACCAAACTCGCCCCCATTTGCGTGACCCCCTCCCCCTCCAGTCTCTATCA
>JAUESI010000015.1:3551273-3564358 GCA_032275145.1 Synergus laeviventris | reverse complement strand
GCGAATCGACTTTATCTCATCTCTGACAGAGATGACTGTCTCTGATCACGCTTTATTCCATTTATTTATGCGCTGCGTCCCAACTCAACCAATCGGTAAGCATTCTACTGTATCGACTGTGATGCATGTAGGTATTTGTTCAGGAAATACGAAGCCAGACGAAGCAGTCGATATTAAGGATTAAGGGTGTTGGATCCTAGTTCTGGCTTCAAAATTTGAACTCTTCATTTTATCAAACATATTAGATTTTACTCAACAATTATATATATTATTTGATTATCATATTATATATACAAATATGTTATATCTGATTATATTATATTATATTTATTATAATTAGATATTTTTTCATTCTGTAGCGCTATTTAATCTCTCAAAATAAATATGCATACAGAGCAAAAAATATATAATTTCAATAGTTTTTTTTTTGTAAAATGAAAAAATCAACGAACAATTTCGAATAGATTGGTACGAAAAAAAAGAAAGTGCTACGTGCTACTTTAGGTTGCAATCGTGAAGTTAGCAAAGAAATACCAACAATTCAACAATCGACAACAATCGACTCGATATTAAACAAAATTCGAATACTTCCATAGTTGGAAGGGGCAATTTTGCTTCGATTTTCAAATCTTCAAACCACGTTTGAAATTCTCCTTCGCTCCCTGAAGATGGCAGGATCATTGGAAAGCTCAAAAAGCTCAGTGCAAGTGCACTGGTTGTTGATCGGTCGTCACCCTCAACCCCTTAGAAGTACATTCTGTACATACGCCCCCGTCATGCGCTCAGTTCAGTTTTAATGGCGCAGCCGCGAGAGTAGGTCTTACTAGGACCGTAAAATCACTGTTTTTACCTTCAAAGTGCCACAAAGTAAAAAAAATTTGCCCTCCCCATCATCTTCATTTCTTCACAGCTCATCTCCTCTTTTAAGCTCGTCTTCTAACACCAAAAAACCATCTCTAAAAACCTTTCAAAATAAACTTATCAAACTAAATCCGTTGCGGCCATATTAACTTCCGTTTAGTGCTTCAACACCAGATGTCGCTGCAGTCGACTCAGTCCACCCTGCTTCGTTTTCGCCCGCGTATCCGATCTGTCCACGGGGATGTCCGCGATTTTCAATCTGCCGTGTTTCGTGCGTGATTCGTAACGTGCAGTAGTGACAGGATTACGCGTGTGAATCGATCGTTCGTAAAAAACCGTAATTCGTCGAAAAAGCGGTGAAACAAGCACTACCCTTTGAAAGGGTGAACGGAGGGAGCCTTGTTGTGTTCCAAAGGCGGATCCTAAGTGTTCATTTCTCCTATAAAAAGCAAGCCTGCTACTCCAAAAGAAACTTTCTGAACAATTCGAATTGTGTCTTTGATGTTGGGAGGAAAAAACAGTGGAATTGTGAACTGTGAGTCTAGAGAGAAGAGGGAAAGTCGAACGCTCGGGAGAGGAAGTCGGGAGGGTCGTCCACCATTTTGGGTGCGCGAGGTTATTCAGCAAGACGGAGACGGACTTTTCCACTGGCAGTACGAGTAGCCTTGGGTCGGAAAATGAGGCTTTCAAAATAGCAGATTAATGTTAGAGGCAAAGCTGGAGAAATGGAACTTTAGGAAAATGAATCTGGGACTCGTTGCCACGGAGAAAACTAGGCTAATGGCGGAGGCTGTTTTTCATCCCGTAACCTCGATTATGAATTCGCAATCAGCTGGTTCTACCTCCTAGTCGGTGTGAACTGTAAACCGGAAAGTGAAGAAAATTTAAGCCGGAAAAGGTGGAAAATTTCATGCCAATGATTCGATTTTTCCAAAGAGAAAATTCATAAAATGGATGTTTAGATATATTGGAGTTCGCAACATGAAATATTAACTCTGATTTTCGCGAATTTTTTCTTCTGGAAAAGTTATGGTTAATTTTTGGATTTTATGGCTTATTTAAGAGCGTAATGTCGGATCTGCTCTTGGGTAGAAATTGGATGAAAAACGAGATGTTCCGTCGGATGAAACGAGGTCAGATGCAAGTGGAAAAGCTGGACTGAAAAACGATTTGAATCCAGAGAGATGGATTTTCGTTGAAGTTTCGAGAAGACCGGAAGTGGTTAGCATAAGTACGCTTTTCCGGTCGGTTTTTCAAGCGTGGTTTCGTGTTTTGTATGGCGAGGAGATCAACAGTTCTTCTGTGGGACTCTGGTGTTATAAATAGAAAGTTAGGGGTAGCAACAAACATCCAAGGAATTACCAAGAGTGAAAATGGGACAAAATTGTTCAAATAGTAAGAAACAAAAGTAGATATTTGTTAATCAGGGAAATAAGCGATCTTCGTAGAATGCATTTTTATAATTTTTATGAGTGAACTCAAGTGTTGGAAAGTGTTTCCAGTGTTTTATTTTTGTTCATCTTGAAGGATTAGCCGATTGGGTCTACTTTATTCTTTAACAAGTGAGTATTAAACATTTTACTAGGTAAATTTAAGTCTGATGGGCAGAAATAATAAATATAATAAATGACGAGTGTTTATAAGAACTATAAACGGATCGATACTGATTCATCACGACTGAGTACTCTCGCAGGACGAATATATTCCGTTGCGTCAATTTCATCAATTCTAAGTGCCAATATTACTCTATATTATTTATCCCATATGTCCGAACAATTAACAAATTAAGGGGCGGAGATAAAATATTTTTTGATTATGTTTTGATTAAGAATGTAGGATATCTTGATTAAAAGAGCTTTATTAAACGATAAGTTATACAATTTTAATAAAATAAATAATAATAATAAATAATAATATAATGATAAAATATAAATAAAGTTTGTGAAAAAATTCTCAGAGGATAAAAAATAATGGCAGAAATTTAAATCTGTGAATAAATATAATTTTCCTGGACAGTTATAACAAGGAATTTCAAGTTTTGGTGAAAAAGGATGAAAAAATAAAAATAGTTTTAGCTTTTTCTTCCCATTTTGCTACCTTTAATCAGTTAGTCAGTTCGTCTCTTGTTCGATACGACCTTTGCAGCGTGTAATACGACGTAAAGTTACATTGAAACTTTAATGCGAAATCATCGAACATGAAAAGCTGGCAAAGATCCAATGGACGCTGCCGACGCGACGGTCCACGTCTTTTCCGGTATACACTTACAACCTTACACAAATCTCTGAAAATGTAGAAACGAAGTTATTGGAAATGTAGATTGAGACTCGAGACATATAAAGACCTAAAGTGGATTTATAAAGTTAATTTAAAAAGTTTCACTTGAAACTATCTAAATCCTCCAAGAATTCAAGATCAAAGAGCAATTTGAAATTATATATAAGTACAGTAACCTTTTTTTTTTAACTGTCGCTTATTAATTTCAAATTTAAATATTCAATTTTCCAAAAGAAAGCTCGATTTTTAATACCCTTAAAGTTCCTTTCCTTCTCTATGTGTATGGCTGACTATAACCGATCTCTTCTACTGGACAGTAGTTCTTCACTCTTATCGCTCGAATTTAGATCAGCTTGTTTTGTATATCGATCTTTATGTATTGTTCTTAGACCAAAAGTACTTAGTCTTATCACACTACCACTCCGACATTATCTACTTCAGAATTTATTTTCGGTTCGTGCAGCTAATTTTATATAACATAGAATTAGTTTCGTTTGTATAAGATTTGAGATTAGGAGCCTTTAGGAAAACAAATTTTCTCTCTAGATAAGTTTGTGATTAAAGTAGTAATTATCTTTGTACATCTTACACTTAGTGTAATTAGGCAATAGTTTTACCCTTTTTTAAAAATATTTCCAATAAAACTATTGTCTAATGTTCATTTTTGGATTTCGGAAGAATTCAAATATTTTAAAAAGAGCGCAATATTATTTTTAATCGATCTCTAATATTCGATTTTGAAAGTGTTTAGGTAATTAGAGTAATTAAAGTATGTAACTAGATAATTACTACTAACTTTTTCTAATAGGAGAAAAAAATGTTTTGACCCTCTATAAAAGCCAGATTATCAGGAATACATCTAGTTGAAATATACACAAAAAAAGTTTCTTTTGACATTTCCTATTTTTCAAACCTTTTCAAGTTGTGTAAAATGTCTAATTTTGTCTGAATATCAATGATTCGGGTAAATTCAAGGGATGAATTCTAAAAAGTATTGAGAAAATTAGCAAAATTTCGGAAAAAATTTTTTTTTTTGCAGTAACTAGACTTTTTTATAATGAGTCAATATCTGTGATAGCGGAAAGAATTGTAATAGTCATTGCAGGAAGATGGATGGCTTTAATGGCAGCATCAATATCTGTCACTTTGTTGCGCCGTCTTGGCATCTTCTGGATCGCCTCTATCATCCCACATCTTAGCTAGAAACTTCGCTTTGCACACCTTACAGCCCGTCCCGCCCATTGCAGCATAAGGCCATGAATCATGTGCTCTCGCATAAAATTGAATACGATGCACTCGATATAAATCAAAACGACCGCTGCGACGCGTTATTTTTCGACAGTTCGACGGAAATCTATCTGTTCTTTCCCTAGTTTTTGTAACAAAATGTGAAATCGAGATAAATGAACAAATCCACAAAAAGACTTGTCTGCAAATTCTGTGAAGTAACTTGGATTGAAACAAGAATTAAAAACGATTGTTGAAAACATATTTATACATTTATTTTTGAATTTTACCACTCATTTTTTCAAACAAAGTATATTATTATGCAATGAGAAACACATCTAAATCATAATTTTAAATCACAATTGTAAAATTTTTAAGAAGATATTCATCATTTCCGTTTCTAGTCTTTTGTTTCAGTTCTCCGACTCTTATTTAAAAATGTCCTTTCCTTTTGCAAGCACCATGTTTACTTAGTAAAGATTAGTCGTCTACTTTTCTTGTTTCGAGCTTCTTAGTTCAGTTCCTGTTGTCTTTCCACGTTGAGTATAAGTAACGCTCGTACAGCTCTACTTCCTTCGGTAATTGTGATTGCGATAGAGCTCGCTACCGCTTTCTCGCGTCGACTCAGATTAAGAACAAACTTGGAAATGAAATGATTTTCATACTGTTATCGTCCCTGGAAGTAACCGCCAGGTTGCTTTTCTTTGCAACTACAATAAGCATTGCCCCAAATGTAATGAGTTTTTTTGTAAGCATTTCTATGTCAAAAGTAGTTCCAACGGAAAGTAAATGAAGCTTAAAAAGATAAAAATGAACTAGAGATCGTTTCATTTGTAATTAGGTTTATTCACTCTTCCAGTAATAATACTTAAATTGAAATAGTATAGGAAAGTACACAAGTTCAGGTACATTATTTGAGCAATAAACTTTGGGCCTAGAATTATGATTCTGTTTGGTTGGAAGTAGGATGTTTATGACCGACAGGCGCCCCTTTTTATATGCTAGTTACATTGGATTTGTTATTTTGGAAAGGTAAATATCACGGGAGTTGAAGAATAGATAAAGAGAGAGAGAGAGATTTTATGGAAGTATTAAAAAGTCTGAGTTATACTTCAAAAGCTAAAAAACAACCTAAAAGTATTTGCCATTTGATGTTTACTCTGAAGATTACGTCTGCTTCAAAACACAACTCTGCATCGCAACTCCTGGTGTATGCGTAGCCCGGCTTATGTGATTCTGCGTTCACGATTCCAGCGAATCAATAACAACCGAGAGCGTAACAATACAGAACCCACACAGTTATGGCTCTGAGGTCGCTTTTCCAATTTATGCAAACCTTCCCTCGTATTGCTTTCGTTTTTGTGTCCATTCGTAATGTTTGAAGAATGTATTATTGTTTCCTTCTGTATTAATTCCTGGATCGACAAATGCTGTTTCTGCTTACCATCAAATCAACATGACTTTAAAATTGTAGTTTATTGTTTTGGACATGGAATACAGTGTTGAAAAGCTGTGATGTTTACAGGACTTGCTCCAGCTTTGTTCATTAATGGTTTAAGAGTCCACTTTTATTTCTGCACAAAAAAAATTCACAATGAAGCAGGTCCTCCTGTAGAGCAAATTGCAGCCTGACGATAATTTCTTAACGTTAGGGAACAACTGGCTAGTTCATGAGAGCAAGAGAGTTGGTGAATTTTGCAAGTGGAACTCATTCTCTCTTCTCTAATCCACAACGCGAGGTCAAGCCGCAACGATCGTCCAAGGAGCCACTTGGCTTACAGAATTTGCGCCCTGGGTATGCTGCAAACGAGTCTTAAACCCGCGTCCACCCCTATTTACACGAAAACTTTGCCAAAATTAACGCTCACGTAACGACGCTAGGCAGGATTGCAGCTGCCGACACGGGAGGGCAAATATTTGACCTGAAAATCTGAGGAAACACCTGTGGTCGTTATTACAAATATCGTCATGTTACAAAATCAACTTTGCCTCTTGCCTCTTCAATTTATTTCACTCTTCGTCTTTGTTTTATTCAAAATCGAACTGTGATTTTACCTGAAATGTGGTTAGCTTCGTTGACATGATTGTTAAAATCACAAATTTGCAGAATACACACATTATTTTAAGTTCATTACAGTGGCGTGATTTTATATTCAAATCAGAACTGTTTATGTGTATATTTAGCACAAACTGTGGTTTATTCCAATTTCCAATTCTCATCACGTTAAAGGCGTTTTTCCGCAATTTACATTAAACTATTTGCAACCTCATTATGATACGCAGTCTGGTTTAATTGAAGTGAAATTTATGCAATCAAAATCTATAAGTCTGTAAAGACTTATAGATGAGCACATTTCCTAATAATATTCCTGGAAAACGATCTTGGAGTGCACCATTGAGAGCCAAACGCCAATTTGCACCGATAGTCAGACGATTATTATGTAAATATCGAGCTTTCGGCTGGCAAAGCCGCCATTAGTTGGAAGATGCCTGCGTGCATACTACATTTGGCATTCAGGAGATTTTGCCTAAAGTTAAGCTTCCGAAGCTATAGAAATGATCATTATTCGCTTTTTCTGAATATAATCTTAAAGATTAAAATCGAAAACGTGATAAGACCTCGATTTTTTCACCGTGAATTAGTATGATCATTGTTCATTGATTGAAATTGGACCCCGATTGATAGGATTCCGAAATTTCACTGTGGTGTACAAATTGATCGGGCACGATTTGAAAAGTACACCGGAGGCCAGTTTGGTTCGGTGAATAATGTCTCGCTGCAGTTTTTTTTTCTTCTTTCCCTGTTCCCTGTATCGTTTCTCTCCTTCCCATCGGTTTGGTTTAATCGACGATTCACCGTTGAACCTCGGGGATTTAGAGGGTGTCTCGAAATTGGATCGTACGCTTTGTCAAATCCAGCTGTATGCGAATGTGTATATACATGTACGTGTACTGCAAGCGAAGAAGGAGGAGTTATCGGTTGACAAACTATAAGCTAAGTGATCCGAAGTTGCACTGCAGTTTCATTCCAGAAGACTTGTTTGACAAATAATTAGTTGCGAGAGAAAGATAGCTTCAAGTATCAAGCGCTTGAAATTTTGAGAAAGAGATTTTATTAATGTGAGACGTGGCACATCCCTCCCTATCCCTGTTAGCAATTTTCGGAAATTTGTCGAGCTTTTAAATTACGTGAAATTAAATTTACAAAACATTGACTGAATTTTCCTATTTGGTCTGAAAATAATAAAATGTAACCGAATTGTCTTCAATTTTCTGTACATTATGAAACAGTTACAGTGAATTAAAGATTAAAATACATTGAAAATTGGAAGCCTTAATAATTGAACAATTTTAAATTGTGAGAGTACTTTGGGCGATTTTAAATTATGATTGGAATAGTCTCGGGGAATAGTTTAAAGGCAATATCTTCATTAGCGAATACCGTGGGCATAGAACATGTGTAAATGATAATATGCAGCATCGTGCGTGAAGGGATGTTGCTGTATGTGCAATAACGGCCAGTGCACCCAGCGAATTCATTGGTTGTATCTGCATATTCCTGATAGAGCATTAGGGTATTGCTGTTGGTTCAGGATCGTTCAATAGGGAAACGTAAAGTCCTGTCCTCGGTTCGGTTCGGTTCACTTGATACAATTCATTTCAAAGCCTGAAATCGTTTAGTGAGACCCGGTGTGTGATTCACCCTCGATCCGACTTTCAGGAAACTGCTCTGCACGATGAATGGACCAACTGTAAGCCAGTTTAATGTTTCGTGTTTCCGGATGTTAATCGAAAGCCTTGAAATGACCGGAAACTATCGAATTTTGCCCAACTCTGAGGGTGATGCATATAAAAGAAGATATAATTCAGACTTAGACATCTAATGCTTCCATGTGTTGTGTTGATTCATCATAGTTATACATATGTTAAAAAATATATTTTCTTGTTTGCGTTTGTTTTTTTCCGGCCTTTACTGTCTATATCGAAGTGAAAATATATTGTTTATCCGATATCACGAAATACAGCGCCATTGCGGAAAAGAGAGCTCGAGTAAAGCGACGGCCAATATATTGATTTCATAGTGTCAGTGGGTGGAAAGTCCGAGAGGGGGATTACGAGGGGCATTGGCACCACTTTGCTCCGCACAATACTAAATCTGTTCTTACTACACTCACCATTTCCCCACTCCAGTTCGCAAACTACCCTTAGCCTCTTTTCTTTCCGGCACGAAGTATCCGCAGCGTGTAAAGAAAACCAAATCAAATCCAAGCAATCAGTTTGAAATTTTCTTGACATTCATGATTTATGCGAATAGTTGAATATCAATGAAAGAATAACTTTTCGAAACGATTTCACTGCAAGTTGATTTTTTCAATAATATAGTTGTCTTATGATGGTAGTCTTGTTGAAAATCTTGTTGATATAAAAGAAACGATTTAGAAATCTTTCTTACTTCTATATTATCCATGCAGCAATTCGTTAAGCTGGATTTCGAGTTAACAATATGCTGAAATATTTTAAAGTTATCAAGATTCTGGATATTTTCAATACTCTGGAACTTATACTCTGGAACTCTGCTAGCAAATATTTGAAATGCTGAATGTCTTGGCACTGTCAAAAATGAAATTTTCCGTCTTTTCCTATATTAAAGCTGTCACACAAGGTCTTGATGGTTTTCACACATGTTGTTACATAATACTTTTAAAAGTATTTTAGGGAATTGCAGAATTCTTTTGAGATTCCGTAAAATCAGTTAGCAGCTCTGATGAATATTTTAAAGTACAGACGGCGAATACAAATCCAACCAATAGGATAAACAGAGAGAATATAGCTTCAGATTTCGAGATTTCAAATAATAATCTTGTTCTTACTTTTAATTCAATTTCATTTTATGTTATTTTTTATACGATTTACGTGTGAGACGCCTTAATCGTGATTTCTCACCCTCAATTTTTTGAAACCCATCTGCCTTCTTTAGGAAAAGCACTCCATGTGTTCCTAATGCTTGAAAATGAATTTTAAAATAGATACGAGCATCTCGATACTTTTACATTCGGAAAATGGTTTTAATGTCAAAAAGTTCAGATGTATTTATTATGTACATAAATCATTCATGGAAAATCGAGTAACGGCATAACCCACGAATTTTTTAGAGGCTTATAAGAGTAGGGTGCAGAATAGGAATGGAAATAATAAATTGCAAGACAGAATATCGTCAGGAACACCCTCTGGTGAATTTTTTTACGCCCTCTGACGTGTCACTGTTAATCCACTTTTTTATTCTTTTCTTCTGTTCTGTTCGTATACTTCCTTAGTTTTCCTCATGGGTCTCATATTTTTTTCTGTCACAAGCTTTATTTCTAAGAATCATTTAATTCTTTCGAATTTCCGAAATCGTAATGTCTTTGTTTCCTATGAACAGAATGTTTTTTTATCAGAATTTCTGAGTTTATAACAATTTTATGGCGCATATCACCTCTTAAAATCTCTCGGAGGTAAAATTGTGTGTGATAAAGAGTCGTCCATATTTTATGTAAGGCTTTAGGAGGGCCGGAGGATTCAAGAGGGGAGCTGTTATGGTCCTGTTACGATGTAGCGGGGGGGGGGGGGGGATTTCAAGATATTGTGCGTAATATTTAGCGGTAGAAATCCCTTTAAATATTTTTAAATCTAACTAAATTAATAATGTATTTGAAAATATTGTGAAATCTTTTAAATTTTGTGAATAATCTTTAACATTTTGTAAACATATTTATCTTTTTTAAATCCCTTAAAACCTTTGAAATTCTTGTATATTCTATAAGATTCCATTTTGGTGAAATTATTTGAAATCCCTAAAAATCTGAAAAAACCTTTAAATTTACTGAAACTCGTTGAAATATTTTTAATTCTTTGAAAACTCTACAAAGCACTGCACATTTTTGAAAATCTTACAAAATTCATGGAAAATTACAATTTCATGCGAGAATGACTTTTTTCTTTAATATTAGTCAATGATAAAAGTAAAGTATCTTTTTAGTCAGTATCTGAGAAAAGATCTTTAGATGCAACCTTTGAAATATGGGGCTTAAGTTGAAAGAAAAATGATAAGGATTGCACGAACAAGAGAGAAAATAGGTTAATCTTTTTGCAACCATACATATGAGAATCAGACGTCTATATGCTATATACTAGTTTATTTGAGTAAGGAGCTTGAAAATAAACTTTCATTTTATTATAGCTGTGTTTCTATTCTTGCCTTACTCTGAATTTATTAAAAATGATAACTTACTGTTGTTATCTTTTCTGTTTAAAATTATATTCCGAAAAATGGTTTTAACACTCATCTTTATAGCGAGCTTTAGTTATTATGACTGATACTATACAGCAGGAAGGGGGTAATAGAGATGAGGAAGGAGGAAGGAAAGGAAGATGTCGGACTTTGTTACCGGAAGTAGATGAACGTTTTAGTGGAAGGCACCGGAACATGACCTCAAAAGTGATTCTTACCGCGCTACCACGTCAATATAAGGACCTGACCCCATCTCGCATATTCTCTGACGAAGATTAATGAAAGAAGATGGCTAAACCTGATCTGGCGCCACTTAAACTCTAAAATAATAGTTTTAGCGAAAATCCTGTGGGTCTCTCTGTAGTGAATATTTTAAGCACGCGGGATTGTTATAAGGATTGAAAAATAGTTTTTTATAAGATTTATTTCTTGAAGATAAACTTTCTTTTCTTTTTTTAAGACACTGTTGCTTAATTTATAAAAGTTTACTCGTTTAGTATTCACGGAAAAGAGAAGGTGATTGCAATACTCTCTTCATTTTCTCATTCACACTCTTTGCTGAGCTTTAGAGAAAGAGAAAAACCTGAGATAGTGAAGTTCGCTTGCTATCTATGCTAACGCCGGACTTAGCGATTTCAGCTACTTTAGTCGACAAACTATCGACTTCTTTCTGAGACAAGTTTCTTCCCTGCAAGTTTAGGATGGAAGAAATATGTGTAGCTTATATATATATAGGTGAAAATCGATCCATTCTCTTGAAATACATAACTACTATCTACCCCCGGCGCAGTCTTCACAAAAGTATAGATATATCTTTTACAGAAAAAGGTAGAGAAAGAGAGTGCCTTAACTTTATTAGGTTTAATCAGGAAAATTCAACTCCCTCTACTCTCTATTATCAACGTAAGGCAAACTTTATTTCTTCCTTGTCATCTTGCAAATTAACAATGAGGATCATTTTGATGAAATTTAAGGTGTCAAATGCATTTAAGAGGTTTACAGAATAAATAGGGAGTTCTTGGTATTTTGTTGACTACTTTCGGGATGATCATTATGTTTAAAGCAATTAAAACTTACTTTGTTCGAGTTGAAATGTTGAACCTATCTTTTAACTGGTTTTAATTAACCTCTTTATGGTCTTGCTCTTTCCACACCCTCTCTGGACTCTAATTAAATCTGCTTTAATACTTTTTAGAACTTATATATATTTTAGGAATTTTTGTAACTAAGGATTTTTATCCGACTTAATTCGCTTTAATGTGAAATCAAAACCAAAATGATAATCCGACTGATTTGTGATACTGTACCTTAAGAGCAATTTAGTTTCGCCAATTTTATTTTATTTTAATTTTATTTTACATCTGCAATAATAAATCGTTTTTGCTACAATTAGGTGATTTACGTGCGTCTGTAAAAAATATTTATTCTTATTATCTTCAAAACTTGCAGAGTTAGAATTATGTTCAATGTTCGAGGTGTTAAAAAGGCTTTGTACAGCTTTGAAATAAAACCTCTCTGGATCCTCAGAAAGCCACTAACATAGAAAGAACAGAAGGGAACATTTATTGCAGGTAAGTAACTTTCAATTGGATAAAGTTGAATTTTTTCGGATCGAAACAAAAGATGGTTACAATAAGTTGACATGGTAACCATACGTGTACCCTATGTTCAGAGAAGTATTTACCTATCTGAGGGTAATTTTTATTGTAGGTATTATTTACCCTTAATATCCGGAGTAAATATTACACTTTGTTTTTTCTTTTAGGTCTCATTCCTCTACGAAGAAGCAAATGAGTTAAATTAATGAAACGTTGCTAACACAAATTTAATTTTTCTTTTCAGAAGTCTGGCATGCATAGGGCGAAGGAAAAGGGTGGAGGTTTCGTCGAGAAAACCGGATGTGGATCGGAGGTGTCCGGATCCGCAACGGATAAAGTGGAAGAAGGTCGAGCCGCCTTCCAGCGGTTCGAAAGCCGGTGAGCACCGCGACGGGGCGAGCAACCCCGTTGCCTCGGCCAGCGTTTAGCAACCCTTGTTTCTACCACTGTCGACGAACAGCAGAACAGGTTAGTCAAATTGATCATTTCTTCATCAAATAACTGACCAAAAAAATGGAAAGGAGATTCCCATTGAGAAATTTTTAAAAAAATCAACTGGTAGTTGATTTAATTATCTGAAAATTAATTACCTGTCCGAAGTTTGCTCATTTATAAAATGAAGTAGGCGTTGGACAGTTTCATGAATCACGTTTTTCCGTCAATCAGTGCTCGACAAAGTGAATCAGTCAATCTAATTACGTCTCTTTAGTCGCTTCGTTTAGTTTAAAGAACTGAGATTTGATGTTGAATTTAGCATCAAAATCGGATTTCCATTTGCTAGCCTCTTCATTACAGTAATACTTTTACATATGAAACAACCAGTTGAAACTCTTTCAGATGTCTTGATATCT
>JAUESI010000015.1:3522527-3538504 GCA_032275145.1 Synergus laeviventris | reverse complement strand
TCGGTTTGAATGAACATATTAAACCCTAAAATACTTAAAGTAAATGACGGTACAACTCAATGCGACATTGGAAAGTTTTCAGGAAATATGATGTACAAAATCTTAGGAATGTGAGTTATAGAATACGCGTTTTTTCATTTCTAAATATACAAACATTCATCTGCTCAAACATACTTTCTTAATCTGAATTGATTACCTATTACTAATTAATAGTAGTTTCTTACTGAAATTCACATAGTGCTAAAATTCCCATATTTTTAGAAATTTTAGAGCAAATTTTTAAGAGATATTAACGAACTTTAGGTCATTCTAAAGCTCCGCACAGAATTTTAAGCGATTGAAAAAGATTTTCCGAAATTTTCAGGGATCTTGAATAGTGTTACTGATTCAGTATTGATGTATTGACTAATTCAGTAGTGATGATTTATCATCCATACCATTTTTCTTGACTCTGCAATCACTAATTTACAGCGGCAATCTTTGAACGTGATACACAAGTAACGTATAGTGTAGTGGTGAATGCACACTTTATTCAATGAAATATGCACAGATAATCTGCATGCATTAAAGTAAATCGCAGATTATGAACCGTATCTTATTTCTAGCAAGTGAGAGCCATATGTTATGAATACTGAAGCTGTATCACGAAAACTTTCATTCGATTTGGTTTGCTTGACTTGTATATTCAATGTATAGTACAATGTACTCTCTATCGTTCAAAGGAAAGTCTCTTCAGTTTTAAACTATATACCATTGTGTAGCGTCGGTACTGACAAGCTTCCAGAGTTCCTAATCAATATATGTTATGTATAGCCTTCTATGCTATCGGAAACTCACTCCATTGATTCCCTAGCTTTTGCGGTCTTTTCATACACAGAGATTCACACAAAATTCGATCACAACATTCGAGAAAAATGCTTGAAAGGTTCATAGATGAAACATACCTGTACTCAAAAAGTACTGGCCCATCTGACAAGTACTTAATACTTATGCACTCACACAATGGGGTATGTTTGAAAGCTCATGTTATCTAAAGGCTTTCACAGAGACGTATACATAAGCAGAACCTTACACACATAAATGAATATGCTTTCGAGTGCAAGGTATAAATTATAGTAAGTATTAGTTGGACAGGGTGTCTATACTGTGCGGAATTTAAGGAAATCCGGGAATTTTCCGGCAATTGAACCAAATATAAGAAAATACGGAACCTGTCCTTGACTTGATTTTTTATCTGGGAAGTGCAATTCATTTTATTTCAGTAAGTCATTTTTGGTTTAAAAATCTTTTTCCGGATAATTAATCCAAGTTTCATTTGACACTTGCAACTTTTGTTAAATCTCTTGAAATCAGTGGAATTCTTAGAAATCCTGTAAAATTTCGACATTTCTCGAAATTCGCTAAAACCAATTAAAAACTCTTTAAATCCCTTGAAACCTCTTGAAATCCATTTATAATCAATTATTTGGATTTAAAATAATTCTGTATGAAAGGAAATTGTAATTTCTATCGTTATTTTTAATGTGAACAATATTTTGAGTTCTTTCAAAATTCCTTGAAAATCCTTAAAATAACTTAAAACCTTTTAGATCGTTTGAAACTTGAAATCTTGTGAAATTCTTTTTAAATAATTAAATTCTTCTGCATTCTTTTATTATAAAATCTTTAAAATTTTTTAGAAATCATAAAATTCTTTTTAGTCGCAATATTAAATTTTCAAATCTTTCAACTTCGAAGTTTTCATTCTGTGTTGTGTGCCCCGCATTACATGCCTCTCTCCTTTATCGATTCTTTGTATATTACAACTTTATAGCGCTATTATTGAGGAAGAAGTAGTTGTGAAATTCAATATTAATGCTTCAATCTTTTCAATTTCAAACTTTCAATCTTTGCTACCAAATAACAAATATCATAACAGGAATAGTTATTCGAGTTTACTACATGAAAAGTACTCGATATTTTTACTAAAAATCCATGAGATACAGAGTGTGCTTTTCTTAAATTTATTTTTTATCATTTACGAAGAGCTATAAAGTGGAATCAGTATTTAAGTTATGATTTTTAATATGAGTGAACAGAAGCAACCGATTAAAATTCTCAGGACTTAACTAAATTTCGAAGATTGACATTTTTTAACTGAGTGTATTTATATATTCTAAGTACGTGCGATATCATATTTCGTACTGAAACCGTTTTTTAAAAAGTTTGGAAAATTTGGTATACTCTAATTTTTATAAAAGCTGCAATAAAATTTATATGCACACCATTCAGGCTCTTTTAGATGTATTCGCTGCAATTATCTTGGCCTTTTTCAGTGTGAGTTTGAATACAATGTAAATGTACATTGTACACATTGAATACAAATGTATACTTTGTATAAGTATAAATGTTTACTTTGAATATAAAGTAAAATGCTTTCTTTCTTCAACCCTAGTCTGGTATTAACCAATTTATTGCCATTGGTACAGCCCGGGTAGAAATAATACTAGGTTCCAAGTCCGGTTCTAATTAGACCCCGCTTTTATTAGGGCTCTAGCGAGAAAATATATTTAGCGCCTAATTATTTTGTCACACTGATCTATTGGTTTGTATCTGAATTCGTTTTTCCGCTCCGTCATTCGGTTATTGGGACTCATGAGTAAGTCGGTCGAAGAGGGGGAAAAGGGAAAGCGAGGAGACTAGTGAGTGGGGGAACCGAAGAGCTCAGTTCTTTCTCGACTCGCGTAGAGCTTAAATCTTAAGAGTCACCATTCACGCGTTCCGCGCCCGCAATTAATTTTATATTATTAAATGTCTTTCCGAATAATATTATTTGTTCAGTGTTTTTTTACTGCAAAGAAACAAGTTCGTGCTTCTGATATTTTTTCCAAAGAAACGTTAACATTTTTGTGTACACTATTTCTTCAATTCATAAAGTGGATTCTAATGAATTCGTCTAGGAATACATTTCTAGGTATTTTTGTAATGAGGAAAAAGAATTTGCAAGGATATAGAAGAATTAAAAAATATTTAAAGTTCAGTTTTTATCTGGGTAAAGGTGATTAAAACAAATTATTTCTTCACAATTCAAGATAATTTTACACAGACGCGAATGAAATTCGTGAATCATGAAGTACTTTTTTCTGGATTCACATCTCTCTTGGGCGCTCGACTATCACGTTAGTGGATACTATTTATTTTAATTATAGTCACAGCGTGCCAGTAAAGTTCGTCTAGTGCGGAATTGAAAGGATAATTAATGTTGAGGTGAATGTACGGATTTAATTGGTGTATATTGCAGGCTAATGCCACGCAGCTTTTCCCTACGTAGAAAGAAAAAACAATATAGCAGCAAGCTCACAAAATCAAGTTACGTGGGGTAGAAAATTTCCACCCTGACCCTAATTTACGATTTGCGTGATACTTTCCTAAAGTTATTTTTATTTGCAAATTTACTATTTACCTGGAAATTATTCAACCCTTTCAACATTGCTAATTTCGTCTCTTTTAATGAACAAATTTAATCCTGCATTAATGAATCAATCACCAGTAATTTCTTTGGAGTAACTCTAGACCTTTGACACAGAAAGGAATTCTCCTCTGAAGCAAGTTGTTTAAGAGAAGATGATGTTGTTACGTTGTACATGGAAGACCTAACCGTCTGTAAACAGACCCCCAATAAAACGACGTAATTGAAATTCCTCTTTGTTAGTTTACAGAACGGAATCTCTAGTGGAATAGTCAAACTACCTTTCATGAACGAGTAAATATAATTCTGCTTTCCTTGAAATTCTCTCAGATCTTTCAGGAATATGAAAATTTGCGCTTCAAAAATTAATCCATTTCAAAACCAGATGTTGAATATTGGATTCTTTTTTTTCCAAAAGTTCCTTTAACATTTCAAACTGAGTGCCTCAAAAATTAGAAGTTCTTCAAATTGAACAGTTTCAAATGGGAATGGGAATTTTGTTGTTCGTATTATTATGTAATTGTCAATTCAATGTAACATTAATAATAATGACGATAATAAAAATCGAATGATGTTCGAAGTTCTTGGTAGCTGATATGTGCTTTTCAGTGTCGTCTAAATTCATTTTGGTGGAAGGTTACTCTTGGGGCTTCATATATGTGTTAGAGGGGAACAAGTAGAGTTTCTCGATTTGCGAGTAATTGGCTTCGATTCTCAATTCAATCAGATTATAGTATCGTTCCGCGCTCGGATAGAGAAAAGCGACATAGAGGATTCAGGAGTTCTGAGGTTCTTCGATCAGTAATATACATGCACAAAACCTGCACCCTGTTTGTGTTATACATATACATATGTAAGATATTCAAGTTGTATAGGAACCCTATCCGTTTCGGATTCTGGGAAAGCGATCAGAGCGGAAATTCAATAAGACGCTCTGATAACTCTGATATCTCTGTTCAGAACAGCTAACCTGTACATTTAATTAGAAGAAAATATTTAAAGTTATGCAAGAAATGTGTAACTGTGTTTTCATAACCGTGGTTCATATGATTGCTCCGGGGAATTTGAAAAAAAAGAACTTTATATCCCTATTATACGTTAAGTATTCTTTTATTATTTGCAATATAAGATTCTCATCCTGAAATTTTAATGCATCCAGGAACTTTTCGCATAATTTCTATTATAAGAGACGGTAAAGTTATCACTTAAATTTTCAAGGGATGCAGAAATAATGAGGGCACCATAAATCACCTAACTTCAGACTCATTTTTTATTTGTATATTAATTGCTTTTTCAAATAAACATCGGCTTTTTACGATGTCTTGATTTTAAGTATTTTTAAACGATTTCAAGGGATTTTATTTACTTTTTTTGGAACTTCTAGAAATATTAAGTATATTATTATTAAGTAAATATTTAACTCGACTTTATGGGATTTAAGGAATTTGAAGAGATTTAACGTGATCCTATGGGATATTAATTAGGCTCTCATTTGTGAAAGAGTTATGCGTAGATAGTATAATAGAATGGAAAAGTGCATAGTTCAAAAACGTATTAGGTGTTGTGTAGTGAGAATTCAGAGTTGGACGAGTCGCGCTTTGTAGAAGTACGCTTAGCATGATATTGATCGACGTACTCTCTCGCTTTCACCCTCGCATCTCGTGACCTCCTCTTCCATCCCCTAGGTCCCCACCCTGTTCATCTTTCTCGTGTTCCTTGCCCCTACACGCTCATCCCAGAATCTCCTCTCATCCAACCCCCGCATATCATACGCCGTCGACACGGTTTGCTTATGCTTACTTCCGCATACCACAATCCCCCGAGAATATTCCCTGGCACTGATTGGCTTCAAAAATCGTACACAATACACAAACCATTGTTATTTGCTATCACAACACGTGCTAACCAGTCTATATTCGGAATCAATGTTCGCGCTATTTAACACCAATTTCCTTGGGTGCGGAACAAATTAACAGCAAATTATAAAAGAATCATTCAAAGAATGAAGATTGATTTCAATAACTAAAAATTCCGAGAATAAATTTGCGTTACTTAACACTCAGTTATCACAGGTCGATAATTATTCACTTTTTTCATCTTTTTTCAGTTGATAAAACTAATAATTCCGATTAATTTACGGTTTGTAAAGATTTTTCTGGATAGTTTGTCATTTAAGGTATTTTTAATTTTGAATTCCTTTCAAGTCAATTTGAATTTTTAATTTAAATTGTATTGCCTTGGATTGGGGATCAAATTTAAGTTTCCTTTATTTTTTTTCTCACCTATTTCTTGCCTGTTACTACTAAAAATTTACCTCTTCATCCTTTTCAATGAGAATAAGTGAAGGCAAGTTATCGAATCGAAATTATTTACACAAACGTAATTCAAAGAAATAAAGTACATAAAATTCACATTTCGAAATTACTCTATACAAATGTAGCGATTTCGAAGTTTGTGTACGTAACGTCCTTTTGTACAGTTATTTCTAGATTCGATCAATCCCCTTTCAGAGTGAAAATCTTTGTATTCAATTGCTGTGAAGTCTGTTGGGTAACAGTCCGAGGAGCAGAAAGCATAGGGGCGTGAGAGATTTAAATGTGTGGATGTGGATGCTAATGTGTGTGTGCATGTGAGGTAAGAGGCTGAAAAGTGAAGTACGATGAGAATTTGGACTCAAAGTACGCGAAGCGAAACTCTCTCCTTCTGCTGAAAACTTGAAAGTAGGTGAACTCAATTTGCCATTTATCGACTTTGCGATTCACAACAACTGAACTTGGTTGAATGGCTCTGAGAAAAGATGTACCGAATGATTCCAGTTCTATAAAACCCGATACACATACTCATGGCACAGCTATAGTATCTATCTCCTACCTTATCGTTTCTCGATTAAACAACGGATGCACTCTTGTTTGTATCGAGTATGCTTTGCACGCACGAAAAAGAGATTCTGCAAAATTACCTTCCAGTAGAATCGATTCCATGTTTCGTTTACACTCAAAGAAAATCTTCACTCTCCATTCAATTCACTTCCTCAAATTAAATTATTATGCAATTTTATAGTTATAACTTTTTTTATTATCGCGGAAATGTAAGTTTTATTTTATTTTTGATAGATCGAGTTATTTGATGGAAGAAAAATCAACGATTATTAAAATAATGAAGCATTAGTTTTTAATTAAAAACATTCATTATTTCATAATTTATTATTATTTTGTGCGAGAACAGGAAAATAAAAAGAACACTGAGAGGTTATTAATTTTCGAAGCGTAATTGCATTTTTTCTTAAAACTTTCGTTCCTTTCAGTAGCTTCTTATTATTTGATGGATATATCCTCAAAGTTTTCCTCAGAGAATTTTCTAAGTACCAAAATCTGACAGGTTTACCTGATTGACTGATTGGCTGACCAAAACGAGCAGTGTAGCTCAAATTTAGTCAGGCTCATATTTAATTTAATTTTGTGAATTTCTTTTGCAATTATAATTTCATATTGATGGAATAACTTGATAACTCACTTACCGTTCAATACTTAATAGGTATATTCGGACACCTAGAGGCCCCTTACTTATGAGTGAAAGAGACATCAATATTTTCGCTAACTGAAAATTCGAGAGTCGATTGTGTGAAGTAATGGAAGGAATAATAATATTTGTTACTTTTCGGAGCAGAGAGATTAACTCTCAAATGATTTTCCCGAGTGTGAATGGACCATCGCGTTCGGTTACAGCCAATACTTGTCGATAATGAAACCTCATGATGATTTTCAAAGGCTCAATGGTCCAATTGTAATGACCCATGATTAACAAGAACTAGCTTAGTCTCACTTCAATGATATTCTCTAGTTGATCGACAGTACTTATCCCTAAACAGTGGTGTTCACCCTGACGCCTGAAATATGCAGTATGAATTATTCTTGTTCGACTTACTATAGTTCCGTTTACTCTGTTTTATTATTCATGAAAATTGATCTTTCAGATGCAAACTCTGTACATCAGTTTAACCCTTCATTCGAATTGACTTTTCAAGTTGAACAAATGAAGTATTTTTTCCACTTTTCATATCCTTATAGTTGAAAAAATAATAATAAATAAATGAAAAAGTGTACTAATGATAATTTTTATTTGTTTTCTAGGTGAGATTACATCCATATTCGATATCTGTTTACTGAAAACGACTGTGAGTATATTATATAAATAACTATAGCTAAAAATTTCGATATTTCCATTGCATCTTGCAATTATTTTTCATCCCGAACATGACAATGAATTCGTATAAAACATGAAAATTAGTCTTATCTTCGAGAGGTATAGATAATTGGGTGCAACTGCTGAATTGGAAACACAGAAAAATCGAATAAAACTACGATAGCAAGACGATCATTATCAACATTATCGGGAAATGGGGTAGGAAATGGTTGTTCGGTGGTTGGTTAAGACTGCTAAGAGTCACGATTATATGGTCGTCTTTTTTCAGTATTAGAATTCGAGTCGGAAGGATCATTACCGCGTTGAATTCAGGAGGATAAATAGCCTTTTCCTATATTTGACGAAAGCTGACAAGCATACAAAATTAAATCTCTCTTCGGATCATTATTATTAGTATTAGTATTATTATTATTATTATTATTAATGGTTGCGTTCATTTATTAAGATAAAATTTAATTTCTTGAGTTTATAATTAATGAACGAAAATTTCTGTAATTTTCCAATTTCCAAAAAATGTAAACATTGGTAGAGATACCAGTATTATTTTTCTCCGAGAGGCGGTCTTTTAATACCCCGAAATGCTAGAAAAATTCACATTATGGAACAAGTCCATTGCACAAAAGTAATACTCATATATGAAAACTTCAATGGAGATACGCGGGGGACGCTTTATGTTTCACAACGTGACTTCCGCTCTTGGAATTTCATTTCATCCGGCGAATATCGCGCATCTCGTTTTCTCTTATCATTTCCGTTCCCTTTGTGATCTTAAAGTTCGATACAAATTATATTTTCAGAAAGAGGCGTTCCAGTGAAATCCCTTTGAATTATTTTTTCAATTTTTGGAAGTATATTTTATGAAGTTCAAAAATCGAAATAAATCTTAAATTATGTAAATTTTAAAGTTGATTTTTCAAAATTACTGTCTTCAGAATTGTCACTGATTTTAGGATTGATTAGTCCCCTATTAGTGCCTACATTATATATTAGGGCCTAGAACTTCAAGAGAATAGTTTCTCTATAATGGTACTTGAATAGTAGACTCTACTTGTTAAACTGAACTTTTTTGTTAGTAAGTTTATTTTTAAATGTAGAAAACTACATCTAGTGAAGAAATTTTTGGTATCCAAGGTACACTTGTTTCTCTATTTACTTCTTCTTCGTAGTCTTGTGCATTCCTATATGGGTCTGCAAATATAAGATTCGTAGAAAGTTCTTTCGAATCTGCTTCAACCAGACGATGGATTATCAAAAGACCGAGAGATGAGCTTCCTTTTGAACCAATCTGTCGGTGCTTTTCAACCTTCTCGCTCTGTTTTATGTACTAGGTTACGTCAAACGAATATTTTCACGAACGATCGCTATATGATCAAGAAATGCTTTGATCGAAAAATATTTACATCTAAAGCTGCACTCAATTCATTGAAAAATTGAATGTTTTGAAATGTTGTGAATTTTTCTCTCGCTTTTAATAACCTCAAATATAACTGAAATATAACTCAAAATATTTTTATTTAACACTTGCAATTTTTTAATTTAATTGAAATCTTTTGAGTTCCTTTCAAATTATTTAAAAAATAATTTATATTCCGTTGAATTCATAGTAATTTTTTTAAATCACTTTAAATATTTTCAAGTTTTTATTATATATCATCTGATAAGGGACAGGAAGTGAATTAATCTGTCACCAAGTTTGTCTCAATAGAAACTTTTTCCCCTTCTTCTTTTCGAAACGACGTCGCCAGCATAGCTTCTGGTTTATTTCCGGTAACACAGGGCAATAATTGCTCGTAATAATTATTATTAATGTCACAGAAACATCCCATTACGAGTTTGTAACGCGATGCTTGTTATCCACCTACCATACAGTGAATGTGTGGGGGTGAAATGGAGTGGAGGCAGTTGACCCACTTTTGCAATGAAAAGAGACTGAATATGTCGTTCTACGTGTGTATTTCGACTGCTCGCGAGCATGTTTTACATATCGCTGACGCACTAGAAAAAAAATTAGAGGCTGTTGAATGGCGTGAAAATTATAAGGCCCTAAAAATTAGTCTGTATTTAGAAACGCATGTGCAATCATGCATGCTAATTTGAAATTGTTAATGAATAATTTAATTAACTTAAGTCTTTTGTCTGATATTCAAAACCTGCAGTTTCTTTTATTCTAGAAAATATTTATCTCTCTGTTACATTTCATACATTGAGTCTATATTCTTCTGGTGCCTTTGTAAAGTTCTTCTTAATTATCTCACTTTATCTTGTAATCGTTTTCATCTATAGACATCTTCGAGCTACTTTTTTTTTTAGTTAAATCGCATGAGGCCTTTCTTTTCTGCGTGCTTCCTTCCCTTAAATACACGTTCTTCCTGAATCCTAATAGGCAATATCCACCCCGAAAGCCTTGTTCGGAAGTTTCATCAACTCGAAATTACATTTTCTCCATGGTAGAACGCGTCGCTCTTACATCCGCTTCCGTTGCGTGCGTGACGAAGATTTCCAATGAACACCCCCCCCCCCCCTTCTTAATTTACCTCCGACGAAACGCTAAACAAGTCTTATACTGAGATGTAATTATGATTTAGCCTCCAAGTTGTGAAATATCAAAGTTTTCCTAGTTACCTTTCCCTGAGGCAGAAATTCTACCCAGGTAGAAATTATTGTACGAGGTCCCAAGTTGAGTTGTAATTAATTTACCCGATTTTTATTAGTACTAGAAAATCTATCTAGCGCCTCATTATATAGTTCTTCATGCTGATTTATTAAGATGTTAACTGGGAATTTTAAGCAGGCCCTAGGAGGTCACAGAATTTTATGTTCCCATTTTACAAATTGCCGACAAAACGTGGGGGATGATAGAATGAAAGCATTTCAAAATCCATAATATATAATAGTATAATAACATATACCATATAATCTCGCGTATCAAGTGGTAAGAGGGTTCAGCGCAAAGTAGAATCCCGGATAAAATTCATAAAACTGTAAGTCGAAATTATTGTCCTTCAATATCTATACTAGAATTTTCTGGAAATGGTATAGTAGAGCGGTATCTGATACCTTTCAAATCTGAACTTTGAGGATTTTCACGTTTCATAATGCGGGCTGTTTCTCCTAGAAAATAAGCGAGTGTCGCACAACAATGCCAACACAATATTTTCTTATAACTTTTTTCACCTATTTTGAATTTGTTTACCGGTTTCACCTATTATTGAAATTTGTGACCTTTTCACCGTTTTTTTCAATTGGTAAAGTTGAATCATATCTTTTCCTTGAATTCTGAAATCTTTTGAATTCTTTTGCAATTTTAGAAATACGAAACATTGTAAAATTTCTACAATATCCTTGGACTCTTCAGAATTCTTTTGAAATCCCTTCAAATTCTTTAAAATCATTTAAAATCCATAGAATTCTTTTCAATTTAAATTCTTAATATAAATGTTATTGACTTGGATTGGCGGCCAAATTTATGTTTACCTGTAGCCAAATTTTTTCCGTTTTTTTGGTTTCAGTTTGTTTCAATTTCATGTAAAGTGTTTTTTAAAGGGAAGTAGCACTTTTATAATATATTTTTTTGATTATTTCATATAAATACATCGGATTGAAATTCAAAGCCACAAGGTAATGATAAGATTTATGTCTCGCAAAGAAAGAACTAGGAGGAAAGTGAAATAAGATTACAAAATAAGATTAAAAGGGATGAAGCATATAAGAGACGGGTGAAACTCGAGGGAGAAAAAGAGATTATTGACGTGAATTGACTAGTATTTGAAAAAGACGAAAGGTAGTTTCAATGTGCCAGGAATGAGAACAGCGAGTTTTTATCCACCAGAATGCATTCGCGCCAATGCCATTAAAAACTTTGTAACAAGATTCCATCGAGTTTCGTGCAGCTCAGAGCGAACGAAAGTGATGTCATATACTTAGGAAATGAAGAAGTTGAGATAAAAAAGTTGTATGATACAGGAAAAAGTAAAATTGCTCTTACAAAAGAAAATGATCTTTTAAATGCATTTGTAACATTCTAAGTTATATTTTCTTTTAAAAAAACTACTTTCTAACTGTCGGTATTTTATCTGAGAAACTTTTTTTATCGAGAATTTCATGGATGATTTTAAGTGTTGCCGTGGAAGTTTAAAGGATTTCACAGAATATTAAGATATTCAAAAGATATTATAGTTTCAAAATATTTAGAGTGATATGTCAAATTAAAGCATTATCGAAAATTTATTCGTATTTTTGATATATTTACTTTTCTGTCGGGAAAATTATTCTAAAAGTAATAGGTAAATGAGAGAAAAACTGAAAAGTTGAATCTTGTGGCCACCCTATTTTGTGTCTAATATTACCAAGACCCGATTAGGCGCATTTCGACAAAGTTATCGTTGCTTCGCAACTTAGGAAAGTTTCGCCAGGATGACGTAATTCAAGCTCACACTTAAGAGTATACGTCGGAGCGAGCTTTGCAAAGCAAACTTCAGCCTGAATCCTGCTGAAGATCATTTGGAATTTGAAGTTTGAAGCGCAATTCAGTGGTATCGCTGCAATTGCACTTTCTAACTTGCAAATGATAAAATATCTCTTTTGTCCACATTTTCCGGAACGATTTTTCCATTCACGTCCTCTTCAAGTTTATGCCAATTTTTCTTTTCCTTCTTACAACTTCGAGTCATTCAAAAGCAAATCAGGTTTACAACATCCATGTATGTGAGATTTTTCAGACATTTCGTTAAACCCCCTTTTTCAGAAAAGTATAATTATTGGCTAAATTAATGATTTTAAAGTTCTGAACGTTTAAATGAACGATGAAAAGAATTATTTTTTATTTTTTTCCGGTGGGAATAGTTTTTGGTGACCTAACAATGCATTATACAAAAAAAATTCCAAATTTCCGGCACCTACTAATACTTTGGAGATTTTAAAAGAGAATTTTTCACGTTTAAAAATCTATTTTAAGTGGTGGTATTGTGGGTTGGTTTGTCATCCCCGTAATTAAAAGTTTGGAATTTTTTTTTGCATACAATGCATGTTTAGCTCACCACAAACTAGTTTCACTGAAAAAAAATAAAAAAACATTGTTTTCATCGTTCATTTGAACGTTCAGAACTTTTCAATAAACATTCAGATATCTACATATATGAGATTTCCTTAACAAATCTCACAGCTTCTAAATTTTTTACTACACCTGCGAAAGCGAGATTAATACTGAAGAAAAAGAGTGACAAAGTACGGGTTGAGACACCAGAGGGGTATTACTAATTCGAGACTCTCGTAAATCTCGCCGTCGAAACTGAGTGGAGAGCATCTAGCCTGTATTTATGGGGTCCTATAAATAATAAAAGGGTATAGAGGGTGACATCCGGCTTTTTGCAGGAGAGAAAAAGTCTCTGAGGAAGGAAAAGATTGTGGGGGAGGTGTTGGAGGGAATCAGAAGTAGGTGTGGTGAATTTTTCTCATCGCCGATTGCTTTCTCCAGCACTGCCTGTCGAAGTGCGATAAATCTGAGGTTCGTAATTTAGATAAAAAAATTACCGCGAACGAGACGCTGTGCTCAACGATTTTGAACCATCATCTCCTTCTTCCGTATTCAGATAGGAAAAAATATTAATGAACCGCTTTATGAATGGGAAAAGTCGTCAAGAGAATTCCGATGACATGACAGCGATTCTGCGAGATCAAAGCATCCCCTAAAAGTCGTCAAATACATAATCTGTCACTGCTAACCCTCTGACATTTTAAACCCTGGTTCAGGGTGTTTAACGATCCAAGAAACTGGGAAAACTGGGAATTTGTCACGAATTTAGTGTACCTTGAAAAATACTGTAAAATGCTGGAAATTTAGGGCAAAAATGTTTAGAACAGTGAAAATCTGTACCGTGCAAAATATGTTTATGTTTCAAGCCAAATTCCTAATTCTTTAAGCTAATTGCTTTTTAACTAATAAAAATTAACTGTAACATTCCACAAAATCTTTTTAATATTCTACAAAATTTCATATGCAATCCAAAAATCTACAAACTTCTTCAAGTATTCTTTATTCAATTTCCGAGAACCTGCAAGGATCGTAAAATTCATGTAGGGGCAAATTCATTCGATGTAGAGAATAAACTGCAGCTGCACTCACATTGCTGCAATAAATACTATTGTTATTTCCCATATCCCTCTTGCTCAGGAAGGATCTATAAAAGACTGCTTTTGCATTAATATTTTAGTAAACGAGCAATGAACCAGACAGCTGAAGAGATTGTAAAATTTTCGTATGCATTTCTGTCCTATAAAAGTTTTATGACTTGAGTGTGATCACCTATAAAAGATTAACTTATAAGGATTGGGATCAACAATCTGATTCTTTGTTGGTAAATGTTATGATCCTTTGAATGGTTTCGGTTGCGTAACAAAGGGTCGGAGAGTCGAAAAATCGTTAATAAAAAAATACATGGATTATTAGTAGTTGTGTGGCAGTCATTAAATGTTAGATAATATTCTTCACCATAAAGATAAGAAATCTTTTTTTTATAGTTTAAGAGTCTTAGTATAAATTGAAAAGGCATTACGCACTTGAGACCACTTTCAAGTTATTTTTCATGAATAGAAACTAAATGAATAAGATATTCTTCGTTTTTTCTCCATCTTTTTATGTTTCTTAGCAACTGTAAGGATGTCCAGAACGAGAAGACCTTGTAAAAGAGGGTTCAGCAAATGCTTCCGGCAGTTTTTGCAATTAGTGAGCTTAACAAGAACATGCAGCAGAAGCCGGTGAAACCACTTTCTAGTTCTTCGTATTTACTTGATACTCTCCATGATGTTTAAACTTCTCACTTGTATTGAATGAAACTCTCAAAATGAATTTCGTTCTTAACTTTATCTTTTTCATCATTTAATCCATTTAATATTCTGTAATATTTCATAGTCTGCAACATTTTGAGACTCCTTTGAATTCTTTTGAAATTCCTTTAGAGTTCCTTAAAATCACTTGAAAAATTTTTTGAAGCGGTCACTCAAAACGATTTACACAGTCAAGCTTCAGAGTTTGAGATTCCCAGGATTTCGATTTAGAAGGTCGCTTTAATTCATCTTTTGAAAATTGAGAAAGGTGTTTTAAAAAGAATTTCTAGATAGAAAAATATGCGATACTTGCAAGACAGGTATTGAATTTGCGACATATGCAACTGGTGACTCCAAATAAGTTTCTCGAGACATGTTTGAGAGTTTTTGAGAATTTGAAAGTGGAATAGGAGACGTGTGTAGATAATTTATGTATATGTTCGATTTGGGCAACGTCTGACACGTTGACGTATTCTCAACCCTATTGGGATCGGGGTCACGTGAGGCCACACACGTCAAACGTGTCACGTGCACGACCGAGAGTGTCTACCCACGTGTCACTTGCCGGATACATCCATTTGTCAAATCCATCGTCATTCGATCGGAAGTGCCCTGAAAACGGAGTCGGCAAGATGCTTCTGAATTTCGGTTTGGAACGTGGAACGCATTTTGAAAGCCGGAAATTTGCTGAATCGCTGAGCCTTAAGCAATCGAAGCTAAGACTGTGTATCCATTTTCCGATTTCAAAATGTAACAAGAAAAACAGTAAAGACCAATCCGACGTGAGACGCATGGAAATCAAAAGTATTTTTATTTTATTGAACATACTTTATTGGAAAGTACCACATTGTCAAGCGCTTGTCTTTTTTAATACTTTATTGTCAAGATATTTTAAGAGGGATCACAGCCGGTCCTCTATTTCCTCTATTTTTAGTCAAAAGCTTAAATTTTTTAAATACAATTTTAATTTACACACCAAAGTAAAAAATTAAGGGCATGTGTTACTTACTATATGAGCAAATTTAGATAACCTGGTTTTGTTTTCACTATTTTTAATTTTTGAAAAAAATAATAATGGTACGTAAATAACGCAAACACGGACATCTGTGCACTATTATTTTTTCGAAGAGGATAAAATTGTGAGTAAAAAATGGAGTTATTTAAAATTAATCATATGATAGTTATCACATGCCCTTAGAAACCAAAGTTTAAAAATTAAATTGGAATTTTTTAAAAAATTATAAATTAAATTAAAAACCAGAAATTTTTAAATAAACTCAAAATATATGTTCTATCCTTCATTTCAGAAAAACTTCCTCCAAATGTCCCTTATTTAAGTCTCTTTAAAATTTTTCTAGTATTTTCCAAGTTCTCATTTACACCTCTCATAATCTCTACAGTATTTTAAGGCCGATTTTAATACTCTAGTACTCGTACTTAGATTATATTCAAATAGTTTCATTAGATCCTCAAAAAATCTCGGATTTTAGAGAATTTAAGACAT
>JAUESI010000015.1:3504203-3522427 GCA_032275145.1 Synergus laeviventris | reverse complement strand
GTACTCGTACTTAGATTATATTCAAATAGTTTCATTAGATCCTCAAAAAATCTCGGATTTTAGAGAATTTAAGACATGTTCTTGACATTCTAGTGGACATAAAAGTGGTCCTTGCACTACAAAATCGTAAACTAGAAAACTATTATTTAGATCCAGAGTTACAAAATTGCCAAAAACATGGTCAGTTTAGTTTGTCTGTTTGATAGCCTCTTCCCTCCTACCTTTCCCTTTTAAACTCGTTTACATCCTAGTAAGACAAGACTATTATTTTTGTACTGTCGACATAACTGTCTTCACACACAGTGAAATGCATATGTGTACAGATTCGTGAACATGCATACCTACACATTTAATCGTGCAGGAATTCTCGGGAACATTTGCCTTTCCACGTTGAGCTACATTCACGTATTGTTCATTGTACAGGAACTTACACGTGTCACTATATGTATAGTGAAAGAGCTTCTCCTCTCACCGAGATAATTTTGCAAACACGCATGAGATCGTAAAATATGTAATTCCTGCTGCGTTCGACACATTCGTTATTATTCCACGGCTTTTTTAAACTCCATTGCGATTTTGTTTGCTGAAAGATTTAAAGTCAGTATTTCCGACTCAAGTCGGAAATTCACAGATTTTCCCTGCAACAATGCGGGGATTGTCCAAATTTGGAAAGATTTATAGATAAGAATGACCTGGAATGTTTCCCGAAAAGGTTCTGTATAGAATAGAGCTACTGGGTTGGAGCTTTGTCAATTCGAAAGTCCTTGAACAATGATTTAAATTCCTGTCTGTTATATCTCGAAATTAGAAATGCTCGAGTTTGGCCGATTTTCAAATTCTTATTTTTAATTACAGTCACATATAGTACGTAATGCTTTTAAGGGGGAGGGATGATTTAAGAGGTACTATTTTGGCCATATTAAGATGGGGGAGGGGGAGAGAATTCTGAAAAATTTTGTTGTTACGTAACTTTCATTATAATTTTATTTTTTTACTATTAAGGTGTGGGGGGGAGGGTCACAGTATATGGCTACGGTAGCGTTACAAAAGGGGACGAAGGATCCGAAAATCGTCAAATAACGTCTAACTGTCAAATAATTGACAACAATTACATCAACAATTTTCTCACAATGCAAAGTTAATTATTTTCAGAGATTAATATTTCACTTAAAATAAAGAGCCTTTCAAGTTTTTATTATGCACCCAGTATAGCTTTCAACGTTTCATCCTTAAACTTTAATTTTTTTAAGCAGTTAAAAATTCAACTGTCCTATAAATAATAAATTTGGGGCAAATAGGGTCGAGTCTTTGAGACCTGAGAACATTAATCCAAAGTTTCTCCTCAGAGTTCTTACTTTGCATTCATCTCATGTTACATGTTAAAAAGTTTCCCAATAAATATTTTACGCTTTAAATTTGTTTTCCCAATTGTACCGTCTTTCATGAATATTAAATTTCCTTTTGATATAGGAATATTCTTGAGTACGTGAATCAAAATTAGGACCCCAATTGAATCTAGTAGTTAGTGAAGTCAATTGGAGCTATTTCTACCCGGGATGTATTTGGAAATCATTATTATATTATATTATTATAATTTATTATTAATATTATTAATATTATTCATTGGACACAAACTGTTTTTTTAACAAGTATTAAACAAAATTGACGCGTTTGATCGACGAAGGTATTAACAGCTGTTAACGATCGAAAATCTCATAAAATCAGAAATTAGCAGGGGATGTGAAATGACCCCTCACTTCTTAGTGGCAGATCGAGTATTTAAATGGATTTAATTTGGAGGAAGGCCAAGTCTCTACAATGGCGCCAACCTCGTCGCGGTACCTCGTAAAGATGCGCCTACGATCGTCGAACGAATTAATTGCTCTCGATTGAAAAGCATTGGCCCTCTCAAACGACATTCTTCACGAAGGTCGTACTTAAAAAAAAGGAAGAGGAAAAAATCAGATTCACGTCAATCAATTTATCTGTCTTATATGCGTCTCGCCGAGCAGCAACTGATTAATTCTCAATTACGACTTTTAACCCGTATCAATTTCCCAATATGTGATTAAAGTCATTGAAAATAATTGGAGTGTTGTACTAAAGTACCAATTATCAAATTCAGACTAGTTAATTAAGGTTCGATTGGAATAATTACTCAGTATGCTATATGCTAAAATAAAGCAAAAATACCTCGATTCTCTTCAGTTTAATTGAATCGTTAGTAAACAAAGGTCAATGAGTAAATATTCTTGCTCTAATATCTGAATGAGATAGGATGAGCCAATCATTAAAAATAATTGTCCACAATTTAGAGGCTAATCACTGCAGGTCTTTCAACATTCACCTCATTTCAGTATTTTAATTAACTTTAATTACATTACCGCCATGCAGAAAGCATAGACAAAATTGATCTATCTCCCCTACTAATATTATATACAGGGTGTCCTATTTTAATCTATTATTGGAAATATCTCAAATGGTGATTTGAAGGTCAAGACGATTTTTTTTTAAGGCAACCCCTATTTTTGACTGCGGATTTAAAAAGAGGGGAAAATATATGTCTAAAAAAACGGTCAGATGCTCTTTTTTCGAATTATCGTGATTTTCTGAGTTTGACCTCGATTTTTGACCTTTCAAGGGTCAGAAAAGCAAATTTCTCACAGAGTATTTTAGATGTGAAACTTTCTAGTCTTTTCATATCCACAGTCAAAAATAGGGGTAGCCATTTAAAAGAATCGTCTTGAAAATTGACTTCAAGGTCAAAATTAATAGTACCGTTCATTCACACCGTTCTGTATAATTTTTTTTGAGTCTTTTAAGATATATTTCCAATAATATATTAAAATAGGACACCCTGTATATATATACGTGAAGTTTTATTTTAAAAGTCCATTTAATAATATAAAATTGTTCAAAGGGAATAATTACAAAAAGTTCGTCCTATTATTATTGTTATTATTAATATTACCTATATTTCAACTTTAACACGCGGCTGATCTGCTGGTTGACTCGTACCACTTAGAAGAGAGCTGCAGTAAAAAACTGAGCTAAAATCCCTTATTTTATTTTAAAACAAGATATTTTCTATTAATTTTATAATTAATTTTGTATGTTGTGATAATCCAAAGAATTATAATACTTGGATAAAACTTTCGTCATATGTTTGGTAAAATTAGTGGAGACATTTTTTTTGTAATAGTACCTATAAAAGATGATATGTCGCTGCAACTCATTGTTTGTTCAACTGAAATCACGCGAGCGGGTTTATAAAACAGAATGTCGAGTAAATTTGTGTCGAGCCCTTCTTCAAGCAAGGTTGACTTGTCAAGGGGTCGTGAAAGGGTTGAGTTGCAAGCTCTATGTGGAGGATTATGAGCTCCTTTTCATGTGGCTTCCTGCAAGCAATATCGCCGCTTTCTACCTTTCGGGAAAACCCACAATACACATGCTTATTTGTATATACACTATATATCTATGTATATTGTATACGAACCTCTGACACTTAGCGCGAAAAGATAGCATGGGAAGCATAAACGACAAAATCATACCCTGTGGGGAATTCAAAGCAAGGACAATAGGAGATTTCAAATAACTTAGGTCTCCAAGTTATTCGATATTTGAACACTGAGGAAAGTTGTGAATCCGAATGATATTCATAAGAGTTTTGCATAATATTAGTCCTTTTGTAGGGTAATTGGTACGATAATTGCCTTAGGTTTATAAATTCATCGACTTCTTATTGAATCCACAAACTAATTAATATTGTGCTTTACAATATTGATATTGAAATTTTACATGACTCTTTGTATTGCAATGTGTTGTAACATACAAAGATTTTTAACAGCGTGCCTTACGACTGGAAACTCACAAAAGGTCTTATTAAATTTGTTATAACGTAATATTTTCCTTCGAGCGTATAATGAAGAGTAAACTGGTTTGATAATTTCAAAATTGTAAGGTCAACGTTTGAATAGAGACATACAATGCTTATGTGCACTTTGCACACAAATTACATGCACAGAGGTAACTTAGGGAGTTATCTCTGTATGCCAGCGAGCGCAATACGCCCGACCGTGTCGCGTTATTACCAATAACATCGTCACGTTCATCCTCCAACCATATATTATAGCGATAAAATCGTCGTATATGGGTAGAACAGGAGTGAGGAAGGCAGGTTTAGACAGACAACTAGAGGGAGAAGGAGAGTTAGATGGAGAGGGATGGAAAGTGAGCTTTAGAGAGAGAGATAGAGAGAGAGAGAGAGACTTGTGGTAGAACCAAAACCCTTATCTCGGACGTTCGTGATTCATGATCACTGGAGAGATACGCAAAGTGTTAGACGTCGTAAATAATGAAAAAAGAGAAGTGGAAGTTGTGCTGCCTCCGAACTTCGACCAAATACATCTACAGCCATCTCTTCTTTATAGGGTTGGTTCAGGGTAAACCTAAGAAAAGAAAGCTCGCATAACTCTCAGTCTTTTATTCACCACACCTCTTTTTTTCATTAGCAATTTGTTATCAGAAAGAGATCTTATAAGAAACTCTCAAGTTTGAGAATAAAAGGGGACGCTGTATTCTATTCATATCGAGGGATGCATATTCTATAAGCTTCTGGAATCGGTTCAGAATTTTGAATTGAAATTTTTAAGTCGAGAACTATTTTTAGATATTTAAGTGGTTATCTTAAAATGAAAGCATAAATAGTAGGAAAAGAACGACGCAGAGTATAAACTCTAAAGTCAATTCATGTGTAGAAGGGAATTTGGAATTGATGACTTTTGACAAGCAGTCAGGAGAATGCCTTTGATGCTCACATCCGACAGGGAATAAAGCTTAACGGTCGTTTTCAAGCTTCCGAGTTTCCAAGAGCGGAAACGACCGCATGGTTTACGCAGCGACGATAAAGAGACTTGAAAGGTTTAAAAAAAGATCAGAGAAAACGATTATAGGTATAAAAGTAAATTCCTTTTTTGCCAAAATATCATCACTATCATTGATAGAATGACGTATTTGTAGCATTCCCGAATGCCACCCAAAATGACACAAAATTATTATTATTAAGTTAAATACAGTTGTTCGTATTCATATCTGTCACCGCAGCACCTATTGTCATTAAAAAAGGTGAAAATATTGAAAATAATTCTGTATGCAAGAAACTTGCAATGCATTCTTTTTATTTTTAGTTGGAACAATATTATATACGCAAAATAATATTATCTTTTATTCCGCGATCAATAGCAGTGAAATAAACGTGTTAATGATAAAGTTTCCTTATTCTTATGCAGATAGTTGAAAAAAGACTATTCGATTTCTTGAGAGGAGGTAAAGTCTCTTCAAGTTTATAGCTCTGAAGTGGAAAGTCACGTGAATCGTTGCAACGACCCTGGGACCCGATTTTTTATTCGTCTATGTCAGGTAATACTATCTTATACGATCTGAAATAGCGCGATAAAACTGTCTTTAGCTTTGTATTGGAAATCACGTAAATTTGATCGTAAAACCGTTGTCTGATGACTCTCTGTGTACAACACAAGGTGTGAAAAGGTTAAATGAACACCGGCGTAGAATCGATTTGTGTCGCTTGGAACGTGACCAAAAATACAAGAGGACAATTCCTAAAACTGTTGTGCTGAGAAAAGTTTTCGAATGATTATTTTCTAGTGATTCCCCCAGGATATATGAGAAACCCGCGGGTAGAAATATTGTGCTCAAGTTGCAATGATATTAAGGTATTTAGAGATATTTTCAGATATTTTAAAAGATCTGAATAGATTTGAAAAGACATTGACGGATTTAAAAAAAATATTTCAAGGGATATGAAATATTTTAAACGATGTCCAGACATTTAGAATAATTTTAAAGGATTTCAATAATAATTTTTCATGCATTAATTGTACTTTGCTTTTTGAGTAAGAAATCGGAAGCACGTGGGAAAGAGGGAAGTAAGAAAGTTGATAAAAAATTAGGAAAATATCAGTCAACGGTAACAAGTATTGACAACCTTTTCCTTACTTTGTTTTTAGTTTATATCGTTTTATCCTTTTTCTTGCCTTTCTTTTTCGCCTTTTACGGCGTCAAGTTGGCAAAGTGACACTTCCACTAAAACTTGAAAGGATATAAAGTCTCTCGCTAGTCAGTTTCATTAAATTTTCACACATAAGTTGAACTTCTGAGTCTTTCATGGAAGTTTTAAAGAACTTAAGGTTCTCACCAATTTGGTACAAACTCTTCTACAACAAATACTGAAATCACCGGAGAGGGCGATATTTTTCCTTTACTTTTTTCCAAATTCAAACTAAACTTCAAATTATTAAACAGTTTATAGGCTTGATATTTATTTCGAGTTGGAAACGTTTAGGGAAAATTTTACGTTCGCCGAAGTTTTCCGGAATTTGAAGAGATTTCAAGTGACTTTAATTAATTTGGATATTTCAAGAGATTTTAACGATTTGCAAAGGATTTTGAAATATATTAAACGATATGGTATTCAAAAGATTTCATTATATTGAAAGTGGTTTTAAAGGATTTTAAGAGATTTGAAGGATCACTCAAAATGTATTTAAAACTCTTGAATTCGTTTGAAATGTCTTGAAATTCTTTAGAATAGTTTTAAATTACTTGAACATCTTGAAATTCTTTTTATTTATTTTTCAATTCCTTGAAAGTTATTTAAGATCACTTCAAATCTCTTGAAATCTATAAAAATTCCTAGAAATACCATAAAGCCTTTTTAAATCCCATGAGGCTCGAAAACAGTTTCAAAATATGTTATTTTAAAAAAATCCGTGGATTTTGTTCCAATAGGGTCAAGGGTGTGACCACTATTTGGAATATATATATGGATCACAATATAAATGAATCAACAAAACCATGACTGAAGGTCGTTAAAGACTATAAAAATGTCAATTTAAAACTAGATGTTAGCACCTCTTCATAAATTTTCTTCGATCGAAAAAATAAACGGTCGTTAAGTCGAATAACTTCGTGGCATGAAAGCCCTCCCCAAATCCCATTTCAGTTTTATGTGTTACTCGTTTTCAAGAACCACAAGTTCCACACAATTGGGTAGTGCGATCGACATCCATTCTCTTTTACGATCAAAGGTGTGCAAATATGTTGTTCATCGAATCATGCACCAAAAAAAAAGTAAAAAAATCGAATAAAAAAAAAGAAAAAGAAATGTTAGTTCGCAGAGTATATTTTGAGAAAGACATGCAAGCGAAGTTTTCTAAAGCAAGGAGCGTGCATAGTATGAGCACCTCGTGAATATTTAGCGCCTCTCTTTTTTCTTTTGATCACTTGATACCTGTTTGTGTGCACAACCTAGATTATGCATGCGGGTTCAATTTTGAATCTTTAATCTATGGATACTATTCAGAACATCGGATAGAGCTCTATAGGTAAGCAGACCGATAATAATAACATTGTATAGTGGTATAGGAAATGGAAACAACAATACAGCAAAGATGGAGGCGGTTATTATTTCCTCGGCAAGTTATGAATTGAATAAAAATTATAATTAAGATATTTTGAAGGAAAATAAATTGCAAATAAGTATATTGGGATTGGGATAGATATACATTAATTGCCTTAAATTCCGGATATTGAAATGCGTTTAATAAGAAAGGTTTGTTTTATGCATTCACATTGCAAAATCTATAAACGTATGAATATGTACGTCGACAATTCAAATGTTTGTATTGAGATGTTTATTCATATAAATTCAATTAATCTGAATGAATTTTGCATAAAGAAACTTCCTGAACATAGCAATATCAGTGATATTTCTTTTCTTTTTCTTTGAAATTAGTCGGCAGCTCTGATCTTGTTTCTAAAGTTAAATACAGGCGGCCGATACAAATCCAGCCAATAGGTGAAGAAAGTGGTTTCAGTTTTCTAGGTTACTAGAATCCATTTTCGATAGAAACAAAACACCTTTTTCGTGCTAGAAAAATGAAGCGCTTTCGGCTTTTTTTTCATGCAGATTCCATCTAAAAAAATTCAGCTTTTCATGAATTAGATTTGAACAGTTGAGTAAGGAATCGTGTCGTTTAAATCCCAGGGGCCTTATACATCATAGGAGGAAGGAAGGAAGGAACTAGTCGTGTCAAACGGACACACCAAGGCTCCTTAATTAATTAGCCTTAATTAACAAACGTGCTCGAGAGCCGCGAAGCTGTTGCACGGTTTCCTCGAGAGTTTCAGCCCTGCACTATACCCGTACTTCTCTACATTTCGCTTAGATCGTACGCCTTTGTGCATACATATAGTCATTTAGACGTGCACATATATTTTCGAAGTATGTGGATGCATGTATTTGCACCTCGCTGGTTTTGCTTGGTACATATATAGTATACAGGATTGTTTTCTCGAGGGGCACATGCGACCTCTGCACTCCCTTGTTGACTAACGAAAACCTTCGGTCAAGCTTTTCACAGTGTCCTACATTAATTGAGTTTGGATGCACTCTCTGGATTACAATTAATAATTCGATAATTAATAATGAAGTACGATAGATTCAATTATGCATTGTATCATGATTTTAGAAGATTTAGAGGTTTACATAGGATTTCTAAAGATACTATTGATGCAGATGGATTAAAAAATATTTCAAGGGATTGAATGAACTTAAAATATCTCAATTAATTTCGAAAGATTTCAAGGGATTTCTACCGCTGAATGTTATGTAACATTTCTTGAAATCCCTCCCATCGTAGTATACACAGAAACATTTTTTTCTTTAAATCATGCATTTATAATATTTATACCTGTAGAATGGGAAGGTATATATATATACAAGATATAGCTTCTTAGATTCAACTATAACCGATATTGCCTGTTTTATACATATATTCACATTGCTGAATTATATATGAATATTTACGATAGTAATTCAAACATTTAATATAGACATGTTTGTATTCATATAATTTCAATATATCTGCATGAATTATACGTATAAAGAAACTGCCTGAACATTTATTATTCATAATGTAAAAATTTGTTTTTATTAACAAAGCACTCTTAATTATTTTTTTCCGTGTACGAACGACTCTTGTACACTTTTTCAATCTTGATGTCACAGAGTCGAGTTAAATTTTCATTGAAAAATCTTGATTGGCGAGAATATTGAGAATTATGGATGCGAGTTAAATGATAGTTTTGCGAGGTCATGTTTTCGCAAGGGAATGTTTCTTGGGAAAACCAGGAAATCAAGTTTCCTGTGAAGGATCTCGCTGAACAATCCAATTTACGAATGCTCGCTCGCTCGTAAACAACCATTCTCAACAAATAATGGTGGGTCTGGTTATTGCGAAATGCCGTGGTTGAGTTCTCAGTGGTTTTGTTCAGGCGACGATGCGAGGATAGAGAAACGGAATGGCGACACACAAGACCACACTAAAGTGTTCGATGTAGTACGAGTACTGTATTGTGTACGACCAGGTGGGTTATACATAAGTTTTTACTGGTTAGCTCATACTGCATCGTTCACTTACTTAGGAAGCAGCAGCTGCGTTTTATCTTTACGACACAGATGCAATGACGACAACGTCCGCCACTTCCACGTACGACGTTTGCCTACACCAATCTCAATTCAGCACAAAGGCAGAGCTCTACTCATCACTCTTTCATGCTAGAAAACTGGTTTAGAATTCTAAAGCGACCTGCAACATCTCTAAAAGGATTTTATTTCTCGCTTCAATGAAACATTTTGTGACTGAGGACAAAAACATAAAGTCTCTTGATTGAGAAAATACATGTGTGATGGGTTTTTTTTAAGGAGGAACATGCTCAAGTTTTGATTCATATGAACATTTGTGAACAACTGAAGTTAAAGAAGCATTAAGCGCGGTTATACTACTTGGATGGGCAACCGCTGGGAAATACCGTGTACTGTATGGCTGTATATGTGAAGCTTTAGTAGAAGCAGGCACAAGCCAATGTACCATACCTATAATAATAACAATAAGCATTTTTCAAAATCATGCCTTTTTTCATATGTATATTATATATATTTTATTTATATAATACATAAATAGACTGAGTTGAAATACGTATAAGTGGTATCCAAAAGTTCTTTATTTGGAAACATATTCTTATTATGAAAAAGAGGTTGCGATTATTATATCAAAAATTAATTCTTTTTTTCACCTATGAATTGAGATCAGACCTTTCAACTGATTCAAAAAGATATCTAACAGTTTCAAGGTTTTCGAGTAATTTAAACATTTTTTTAAGTATCCCGAAGGATTTTAAAAGAGTTCCAAAGATTTTAAGAATATTCTGAAAGAAAGGATTTCGCGATGTAAGAATGTGACTAAGTAAATTAGTAGCTTTACATTTGACTATTGAACTAGTAATTTCTTCACTTTCTAATAAATGAAATAGTAAGTCATCTATTACCAAAGTGAATTAAGTAAGAATAAGTTACTAATCTATCTAGTAGTTTTACTTACTAATTTAATTACTTAATATGTTATTTTTGTCATATTACTTAGCTTTTATAGTTGATTTAACAGATTTTAGAACATTTCCAAGGATTTTGAAGTATTATAAAGAATGTTCAGTTATTCTATGCAATTTTAATGTATTTTGTCCAATTTTGAAGTTTTTTATGGGACTTTATTACATTTTACATTACATTACATTACATTTTCAAGGGTTTTCTAGTAATCTAAAAAATTTCATAAGATTTACAAAAAGATCTACAAAACTTGTTATGACTTTTAAAAGATTTTGCGAAGTTTTAAGAGTTGTGAAAATTTGTTCATGGAATTTTAAGAGGTCTCTAGGAATTTTTATAAGTTTCATGAGATTTTTTACAATTTGCATAAATAGCTTTCGCTATTTAAGTTTTGCTGTGCAGGTGCAAGTAAATTAAATGTTACCGTCTGACCCAAGCTCGCTTGCGACTACTTAAAGTTGGAACTAATCAGATCGAATATTTTTTGTTTTCTGTTTGCCTTATTTACTTCATTTTTTTTAAAGGATATTCTTTTTTAGGGATTCAAACACCCTTTTCAGTGAGAATGTGTGTGTTTCTTTTTTTTTGTGGAACGGCAGAACAATGCCACAAATACGTCAGATCGGACAGGTCGCAGTCATGTCGATGGAGTCGTTAAAGAGGCCAAGCGCGGGCCAAAAAATCTAGAATCGTGGCTATATTTTCTACTAATTCCAACTTGAATAGCCGTTACAATCGATACATATTGCCGCACGCGTCATTCGTTCGAACACGTAGGATGGCGATGCCAATTAATTTGTAGTCGATAATGCCGACTCGCGTATTAGCCAGTAGCCTAATATACACAGCACTGAAGTAATAATTCTTCAGCGTTTTATTGTTATTGCGTGCTATGATCCGATCACAAAATACTGCATTCCAAATGTCTAATAATATTCCTTTGCTTCAACGTTTTACATTATATCGAATTGTTTTTAATTCTTTTCAATTCACCTTGAATCCTTTGTGAATGCTTCTGAATTCGACAAAAAATTTCTCCTGAATTCTAAATTTAAATTTTATTCTCTTGTATTGGTGGTCAAAGTTTTTTTACCTTCCAGACAAACAATTTTGCAAAAAATGTGAGTTTGACAATTTCCCAAGTTTGGCTCTTGTCCGCAAAGAGTCTCTAAGTCAACATTTTTTCTAATACCTTTTGTTTGCACCAGGTTGAAAATGTCCACTTTTTTTCTAAGAAAAATTCTTTTTTGTTAAAAATGGTTTGGAGGTTTTTGTTTTGTTTTAATCTAAAATTACATTGGTAAATAAAATTACGGTTTCTGTACCTTGGTTTTTACTTTTTGGACATTATAAAGAAAAAAAATCGAAATAAACTAAATTCTTCAAAATAGACGTCTGAAACTTTAGTCCAATAGTATCTCCCTTCCGTTGATTTAAATTTGTTTCAATTTTTTTCACCTATTTTTCGCCTATTTTAATGACAATGTGTACTTTGATGACTGTTAAAGTAAAATAAAACAAGTCTAGTCATTTGCACACTAATTTCTATACTAAATACCTAATAAGTTATCATTTTGGTTTCAGATGTCCTGACAGCGGGCCACGGGCCACCAGGATGCCGACAGACGACGACTATGGCCGAAGAGAACGTCTCCTGTTGCACCAGCACCCGACCGCTCAGTACGGACCACCCTCAGTGTCTCCGGTACCAAGTTCAAATTCCGGAACTTGCAGGTCCTCCGGGATCCAAGCCGGAAGTAGCAACTCCTCGGACTGCTACCATAAGCACTCCGAATCCCGATCCTCATCATCGGCCTCTGCGTCGAACCAGGATCGCTATCAGGACCAGAGATCGCAGACCAATAATGACCACTCCGACTATGGATCCAGAGATCGGTTCGAGAAATCCAAAGAGGACAACCAAATCGGTGAAAACCTCTCCAAGTCCTCAGAATCTCGCTCGAGTCAATCGAATTGCGAGTACTCAATCTCGCAAAACCAGGACAGGTTCCAGACTTCCAGTTCCAATTCACTTCACAACCACCAATTCTCTGGAATCTCTGGAAGGAATTCCTGTCAAACGATCTCGCAAAATCTTCTGGCCGATCGTTACTCCAGATACAGCGAGCCACCCTCAGTCCATAATCAGCAGATTTCAGGATCCGTTTCGGAGAGATATGGTCACTCCGATGCTGGATTGGTCTCATCTGGAGCTGGAAATGAATATGCCAACAGCAGTGTCTTGGTCTCTGCCTCGGGGAACCCATTTTCTCCCGATACCTTCCCGTCACCACCGTCCCCGGCTCCCGCAAATGACCACTTCGTACCACCACCACCACTCTCTCCATGCCCCAGTGAGAAGTATTCCTCGTCTCAGAGTTTGGCTGGTTATCCTCCTGCTGATAGGTAATAATACGACTGTTTGATAAAAGATAAAAGTACTAATACAGAAAATATACTTCTTTTCTTACTAAGAGGTTGTTCATATTTTACGTAATAAATATTAAAATAAATAATATTACGCGTAACGTAATAAATGTATAACCCCAAAATCTTCTCATTATTTCATAATGTCAACGACCAAGAAATCTTTTCTTATTTACAGGATTCTACCCTCCGATTCTCCGAGCTCCAGAGATCGGTTCGGAACGGCTCCAGCATCGCCTGTTCCTCCAGGAAAAGATAGATTCTCATCCTCAGAACGTCTGCTGTCCTCCTCTGCATCCATTCTCGACACGAAGGATCAGCAACGATTCTCAGGATCTTCCACTGAACGACTGCTTTCATCAGCATCGCCAGTTCTGGGGAACATACAAGGCGACAGATGCTTATATTCTTCTGGAAGAGACTCCTCGAATTCCAAATATGGAATCTCGTCAGAGAGGTTGGTCTCCTCTCCAATTCACGCCCCGGTACCAGAGAGATTCGCTGGAAAATCATCAGATAGGTTCCTGGTGGAGTCGCCGATACATGAACGATACCAAAGTTCAACCACAAATCATCGGGAACGATTTTCCTCAATCTCGGCAGTTGCAGAGAGATTCCTTTCGAGTTCTCCAAACCCGGAGGGTGCACACCAGAGGTACTCCTCGAACGAAAGGATCTTGGCGAATTCAGGTGGATCGGATCAGTCTAGGAGGTATTCGAGTTCGGAGAGGAACGTTGAGAATTCTTGTCAGAAGTACGTGGAGAGACCGAGTTCGTCGCCGATACCTACGGAGTTTACCAGCAGATTTTCGGGGTTCCAGGATATCGCAACCGGGCAGAGATTTGTTGTCTCCAGTGAAAGATTTAATGATTTGGCGATGCAGCGATTTGGACAGAATAGAACTGATAGATATTTGGCCAGTGAACGATACCTGGCAACGAGCTCACCTGTCCACGATGGCAAAGTTGGCAATGAAACGAACAGGTAAGAGTTTTATTTTTTAACTAGTAGAAACTTATCGGGCGTTGCTTGGGATTTAAAAATATTCTTTACATTCTTCGTATGTCTCTTCATATATCTTCTTGTATTTCTCTTCATTGATTCTTCGCTCTGCTATCTTTACCACTAAAGTTACGAACTCTGTATACTTACTTTCTCAGTTTATTTCTTTCCGCAATAAAGAAGAATTCTCTTTTTTTACTTCTTTCATAACTCATAAAACAAATAAAAAAAAAGATACATCTAGCTAATAAAGAAGAAAACAGAGATGAAACAACAAAGCAGATATTATTTAACCAGAAAAATACATGAAGAGAAATTATAAAAATAGTATAAAAATGGAGAAATAGAGTTTAAGACCAGAATAGTTAAATCAGTTTCTAACAAAATAAAGTTTGTATTTTTCTAGACATTCCTCGTCTTCTTCGACGGATCGACTTTTGGTATCATCTTCACCTTCGCCATCTGAGACGAGCCGTTATAACCCGTCGTACACCAACACCACAAGCGTCCAATCAGCGACAGAGAGATACAGTCTATCTCCCACGCCAGAAAACAGTACAGGTCATCGCAACTATTCACAGTCCTCATCCAAAAGCAGCGAAAAATACCTCCAATTATCCAAGTCTGCACAAAGCTACGGCAACGATCGTTATCAGCTCCCTAATCAGAGCGAACAATTCGAAAGATCGGCTCAGGATCGCTATAGTCTCGAGAGGTACAACGGATCCTCGAACGGTGGAAATGATCGATTTCAATCCTCCAGTTCTGATCGATATCATAACTCTGCTGATCGCTATTCTCCGGCTCGCAACAACGCCGATAAGTACCTTTCGCTTCCAAAACCGAAGGAAAGATATCCAACAGGTCGTATAGCAACTACCTGCGCCTCTATCACTACCGGATCCTCGGAAAGAAATTATGGATCCGGAAGTGGAACTTATGTTCCTCCCACTGCTCACACACCCGTTGAAAGGTCGGTTACTTTTATTTACAATAAAAAATTGTTATTAACTCATTTAAGCATATTAATTATTCTGTGTTTAATTTGATTGTAAACAGATATGTGCCACAGCCACCTCCCGAGGTCCTTTATCCGGACCGATACATAGACCGATACGTGCCACCGGGTGCTCACACCCCAGCGGATCGTTATGTCCCAGCGACAGATCCGGGTGATCCCTACATGAGACGAGATCTGGGGTTTCATCACCATTATCGGCTACCACCGCCTGGTTACCTTTATCACCAGACCCATTTTCGATTACGAGGCTTCGCTTACGCATCTCCGGGTCGCCTTGGTGGAAGTCCCGGATCGAGCAGCTCCAGTAGCTCAACTTCCGCTCAAAGAGACGGTTTTTCAACTTCGCCATTACTTAGACCCAAAGTGCGCGCTTCCGCGGTCGAATTTAATGCGAATCCGAATCGTCATGTGTGTGCTAATACAAATCCTTGCTGCTCCGAGGTCAATTCCAGCCAGAGAGGATGTTGCCAACCTATCAGGAGGTCACTGCCACCCGGAGCACTGCCAACCATTCCTGCGCAGTCCGCCCACACTTCATGGTAAGTACCCGTGAGAGATTTTATTTCACTTGATTGAACCCATCATTATACGAATTTCGTTCGAAAAATAGGACAAGGAAACCCGAGATAAAAAGCCTCTGTTTGAAAATCGCCATCAGGTATCTTTTGAGTCGTCAAAATTATTCCGTAATTTGATTTTTTATTCGCTTTAAATACAATTTTCTTTCTATATCATTTTTACTAATTTCACGTAAACTCAGAGGATTGCAAAAGTGTCATAATTGAACGGCTTAAAGTAAAATGTGCAATAAAATTGTTTCGTTTGTAAAAGTGGAATAAAAATTCTTCACAGTAAAAATGAAACGAAAGGAATTATCAGAGCAAAAGCGGAATACGAAATTCAAAAAGTACTTTTATCGCTCTGTACCCATAATTCTACTTAAAAGTTGAAAGCGAAAAAATGTGTAATTTTAATATTTTGAAGTAAATTCGAATTTTGAAATTAAAAGAGCTTGGATCCAGAACCATCAAAGTCAGTATTAATTTTTGTGAATTTTTTGCTGAATAAAAATCCTGTATAAATTTAGAGTGAAAAAAAATAAGAACACTTTCCCCTTCGATTTAAGAATTATACAAATCTTATATGGAGCCAGGAACCTAGTCTAAAAGTTTAGTTGACTCCCGACGAAGCATTTTAGTTTTTCCATGATATAAGTAACATTTATCCCCTTATTACGGGGCAAAAAGCTCTTCCATTCTAATTCTCAAGCTTTATTATGGAAACGGTTGATTATGGAAAGCATGTATTAGGTTGGAACAGGCGGTTTTCCTAATCCTCTTTAACCCACGTCGACTTTTTCACGAAACAACATTCATGCTTCGAGCTTTGCCTTATTTTTACACTTCTATCTCCCACGATCAACTCATCCGCTTTCAACTCACTCTTCCTTTTGCCATCCTCTCATCTCCCAGTAGAACGGAAGGAACGAAACATTCTTTGACGTATTTTTCGATTTAAATGTTAATCTTGAAGTCCTTTGTCCTAAAATCATTTACGAGATTTTACGTTTAAATAAGCTCTCATTTTTAATTGGCACTATTCAATTTCGCATTGAAATTCAACACTCTTGACTCTAGAAGGATTATGTTGATCAATTTCATAGCCCCGAAAAGATTATCACAGGATGTAAGACTGAGTTCTAAGGATCTAAAGTAGATTCAGTGATAATCAACTAGTTTTGAACGCTTTTTTTCCCAGCTTTATTTGATCTCGAAATACTGTTTCAACTAACAATAACAATAAACATTATAAGTTTCTTTCACCCAGAATTATTTTGAATAATCTATGATTTCTGAAATTCAAATGTACGTTCAACATTCCCATGTTGATGAACGGAAGAAATCGATACATATTACTTTTTTGGATCAGCCGATTCTGAACTGGGAAAATGAACATCAAGAACGGTCGTTAGACATTAAACAATGTATAATGACGTAGCTTTTGCGACTAAGTCGAGGTTGCTTTTCCTCTACTTCGTCGTTGACTTGGTTTCACGGTGTAGAATGAGAAGGTGGTTCCAGAGTAAAACTTTTAATTAGTTGGTTATCCTCAGGGCGCGACAAGCCCAATGAGGGGCAGAGGGCTGGGGCGTGACGCGGATAAATTGAAACCAGCCTTTCTGGAAAAGGATGAGCACTCTCGCACTTTCTGTGCCAGATGCTGGAATCAGTTCCCTGTAACAATCTCTCAGCTTCTTTCCTTTCTTATTCCTTGCTTCTTTTCCTGTGGGACTGGTGGCTTTGTACAAGTCTTCTTCTTCCTTATTTTTAAGGTTTTTATGAAAAAGTATGCGTTACTATTATTTAAACCAACCAAATCAGTCTTATTCTCGAGATTATTTCTTTAATTTTATCTCATCTCGCTTCTCTCCCATCAGTCTTGTGTAATTCCCCATTTCTGAAATTCAATTACTTCTCTCTGGCTCCTCAAATTGTAACCATTACTTTGGAAATATTCTTAGTTAGTGGTTAAAATTAGTTTCTTGCCTCATGTTATCATTAACATTATTAATCACTAGGAATATTAGACACGCTTTACAACCTGCGGAAAACTTTTCATAATCAATAATGATATTTAAATGGAAAAAAGATACAAATTCACATGATCCCAATTTAAAATTCAACAATTTTCGGTCCTACAAATAAAAGTATTCAATTTCAAGGCAATTATAATTGATTGTAACCAATTTTGAACAATTTTCAGGAATTTTAAGGGATATTTCAAGGGATTTTATCAAATTTGTTGGGATTTTCAAAAATATTAAGGGATTTCACGAGTCATGGGAGTAAATTTATAACTTTTTCATAGTTTCATGAGTGAAATGATTTTTGAGTCAATCTAAAAAAGTTAAATGAGCATCAAAATATATAAATAATTAATCTCTACATTTGCGTAATGGTTATTTGGAAATTTATAAAGTTACAAATTACTTTGTTTTTTAAATTAAATTAAAAATTAGTATAGCGCCAAACCCAACTTTTTGCTATGAACGAACGAACGGGATTAGTAATTATTAATATTAATTACATTTAATTATTATTAAATATTAGTTATAAAATATTATTCTATTATATTATGAATTATAATACAATTATTATATTTTATTGTTTTATTTTCCTTGACAGTTCGGCTTACGTAATTATAAGTTATTATCTATTTATGGATGCCACACATTGCCGCATCCTAGGAGAGAAATTCCGTCTTTAAACGGTAATTTGCTATGTCGGTTGCACTTAGAATGTCCA
>JAUESI010000015.1:3472388-3495138 GCA_032275145.1 Synergus laeviventris | reverse complement strand
TATATATATATACAAGGGGGGCCAGGCCCCCCTGCACGTTTCGTGCGTCTAACCATCATTTAACATTCTGGTGAATTCTGTGACAGAAATCTTCATTACAAATTACTTTTAATAAATAATACAAAAACAACAAAAATTGGATTTTTTTATATGGAACAAAATCAAAGAGAAATTAAAAAAACTAAGTTTGGAAAGCAAATTATAAGTAAAATTAATTTTTAACTAATTATTTAATGGTTTTTTAAATATTTATTTGATAATTAACTTTATATAAATTTTAAACACAGAAATTAAAGGATTTTTGAGAGATTAATTCATTCCTCAACATATATAGAAATGCAAATAAATATTTAGGCAGTATCACAGACAACATATTTGTCACCATGGTTAAAATTTCCATATTTTATTTAATATTTTAATAACATAGTAATAACAGAGAGAATACCTTATTTTTACCAATTAATACAGTTTGCTTACAGTTTTAGGTGATATACGGGTTACTTTCACGTAGTGCACCTTGGAAACAATTTCATTGAAATTATATATAATTCGAGATTTATTTAATTTTTATTTAAAAATAAAGTATAATATTAGAATTGTAATTTCATGGAAATTTTTAAAGACCAATCATCTGATCAATTGAGGAGTCAATAAGGGCGTATCTCATTTGTTCGAAGGAGGGTCAATAATGGCGTATATCACATGGTTGAGGGAGGGGTCAATAAGGGCATATGTAACGTGTTCTAGGGGGGTTAATAAGGTTGTATCTCACATAAGAGCCAATAATGGCGTATCTCGCGCTGGGCATCAAGAATTGAGGGCGTATGTCACTTGGGGGTTCATACGTAAGGGTCAAGAAAGGCGTATGTCACATGAGCTAGATTCTTGACATGGCGGGGGCGAGATATTTTTATAATATATATAAATAAATCAAGATTCTCAATACGAATCCGCTGTAGAGAAAAAATGTATAGAAAAAAATTAACAAGCGAAAATAAGAAATATCAATTTGTCCACCGACATTTTTTTGCCCAACTGTGCATTGTGCAACGCCGAGTAAATTTCTGCTAGTAATAATAATAAAATTATATTTGTGGTCATTTGTCCACTATCACCTTAAGTAAATTTTTCCTTCTCTCTTCTGACATTAAAATTTTTTAAAATAAAATTAATGATTTTTGATATAGTGGTTTTCAGATTCTCATATTTTTTCTCTATAGAAATTTGAGAAGATTCTTTCACACTTACGAATAAAAAATATTAAATCTTAACTCTACCGATTGAAATATACTATAATATTATCTGATATGCAACCCTGTTTTCCCGATTTTGAAACGATATTATGCTAAATATTAAATTAGTGTTATTGGTTAAATTTTCAAAGAACCCAATAAAACCTCTGAAACGGTATATGATTATTATTAAACTCAATTAATTCCAAAAGAGGCTTATTGCGCAGCTAATTCTGAAAATTCAGACAACTACTCGAAACTCTGTTTCAAGGATATCCATGAAAATAATTTTGCTCGAAACATCGCACAAATCTGATGATATAGATCCTCGTCAATGTCGATCTCGTGAATTCGGATAATATTGCGCGCACAGTAAACATAGTAGTGCAGTTTTAATAGCCATTTGCAGTACTCGACACTGAATTTCAGTCTCTCTTTAGTGCACAGAGACGACGAGAATCCACGTGAATTGGCAACATAAACATAGGAACAATAAACAGTGATGGAACAACGCAAAACTCGCGTTAATATTAGGCCCTGTTGTGCACACTGCACACACCATATTACTATACCCCGCATGCACCCTCTGACCAAGGGTGGTATGCACAACTGTTAACCCATTTCCCGAGGGCGCAAAGGCTCTTGTGTTAGGATGATTCATGCAGGTGTTGATCCATTTCCGGTTTGTGCCACATCAGAACGTTCATACGTCGTACATAGTGCATACTACATACGCTGCCATGAGTCACATGCATTTGATTTACTCGCGCGAGACTGCAGCGCGAATTCCGTTAAATCAAGTCAGGTTATTTCAGGTTCGCTTGCTGCGTACGTCCCCGTAGTGTGCAAATAATCACGTTATGGTCTTGTCCATGCAACGTATACGATTATAACATACAAACTCACACATGCACAATTATCTGATGGATATGTGCATTCGAGTGTGTGCATAAAAGTAAAGTTTCGAATTTCCAATTTAACTTTCCTCTAAATTTTCCTTCCCATCGATAAATCTACGTTGTGGTCGACAAGTTAACACAGAAATAACACTCTCTTAATCTGAATCAGCGATCACTGATTCACGGCCTCTATCAGCAAAGTTCCGCTGATTCGTCAGTGTAAACGCTGGTAGAAATCAGTGGCATACTTATCGCTGATTCAGATTTAAAGAGCACGAAAGAAACGTAAAAATTAGTTGTAGGTAATTTTTACTTGGGCAAATTACTATTGTAACTATCCGTTTATATAAGATACTAACGGCTGACATAAAAAATACTTATCATAATTGGACAATCAAGGCTAGATTATAAAAACTGTTTGTATTACATTTTTAGTGATTTCAATATCTTTTGGAGGATTTCAACAGATTTTTCAAGATTTTGTTATTTCTAAAGATTTCAAAGGATTTAATTCAATATATATTTCCAAAAACTTTAGAGAATTCAAGATACATATTTTAAGGGATTTTAACAAATTCCAGAAGATTTGTAAGCACTTGAAATTACTTGAAATCGTTTAGTAGAATGTTTTGATATTTTTGAAATATTTTACAAACCTTTAAATCCTTTGATATTCTTTTTAAATTCCTTAAAATCCCTTTAAAATCTAAGAAAATCACGGGTAAAAATTGCTACACTTGACCCAATTGCAAGTAGGGTGCTATGAAGAAAACTATTTTCTTAAAGTTCTAGACAGGAGCTATTAAGGCTATTATAGGCGCATAAAAACTCTAGTAGTTCAAATAGCACGTGATAAATAAATTATTCCTAGTATTTATTTTTGACAGGTATATCAGACAATTGATGGCTCAGTTTATTGTCCTTGCCAACTCGCACCCTGCTAATTTACTATGGCGAAATCCACATTTTCCATCTCCCTTGCTCTCATAATATTAGCTCATTACGTGCAACCAATGTTTCATGAATTTCCGATCCGCATTGGTGCTTTTCTGTAATAAAATATCGTTTTCTGTCGAAATTTCCAGAATTTTTGATTAATTAAAACGTCGTTAATCGATTTACAATGACCATCAAATTTAATTTTACTATGCTTCACTAATAATATTCATGCACAAGCTCTAGCTAATTTATGATGGTGTTGTTAACGTGATTTATATAAATTGGTTTGTATAAATTATCGTTTTATTTACTAAAATTGAAAGATGATTTAAACAATAATTATATCTTAATTATATATTTATTATCCATTCACATACATCTATTCGCCTTTTTTTCATCTATTTCAGGAATTTTTCACTTTTTCACCTCTTTTTTCAATTAATAAAGTTGAATCATATGACAAATAATTGAAATTAGAATAATAATATAATTCCAAGAAAATAATCTTCTGCATTCTTTTGAAATCTTTTCAATTTCTGTCACAAATTATTCACCTATTTGTTTTTAAAAAATCACCTTTTTTTAACAACAATAGCTACTCTGATGGCTGAAATTAGTGTCATATTACCTCTTGTGTAAACTTCCTTCTCCTCCTATATTTCATGAGCAAATTTCCAACTAAATCCGAGGGACTAAGGGTTGAACTAATTTACAAGTGTCATGAGCAGACGCCAAATTAAGACCACCTTTGCTCACACACCCCTTTAACGCTGCCATTAGCCCACGCGAAACATATCCTGATCTTGATTTTGCAACGTAATCGATATCCTTTGATCACCTAGTCTAATTAATTTTAAATTGATTTCAAACATTAGGGATGGAAATCATGCTGACTCATATGGAATTTTCAATTATGCATACGTTTGCATTATTGCTTTTATTTTAAATTTTGTTTATTTACAGTTATTAATTTTAATCTATGGGAAGTTATGCACTTGGAGCTTCCGTCTTTTGTATCTTGCTGGCTTCTCTCATTTCTGTTCAAAATTTTGATAGAAATTCTAAATGGCCTTTTTAAATTACCGCATTTTGTATAGCCTCATATTTCACTGGAAAACGTTTGTTTTTTACTACGAGGAACTATAAAACAATCGAAAATTGTTAAATATTTAGGAAATAGGCAATTCCAGTCAATAAAGCGTTGCACAATGAAGAAATTATTGCATTATATGCATCCGGACAGAAATTGTACATAGCCCAGTCTAGAACTTTAAGCACCTTTCTTGGGATATAGAGTGTTTTTTATACTACAGTTCTTTAATATCTCTAAAGAAAAAACACCCTCATATGAAACCCATAATGCTTTTTTTGCAATGCCAAAGCGGGAAGATTACTTTGAATAATCAATCAAAAAATCTAATCTTCTTCCACATTTATTCAAAACACTAACTCGACACCCTATTTTTTTCTTTTTTTAATATAGCAAAGTCAAGAGTGTGTGAAAGACGGAATCATGAATTAAAAGAAAAATCGTGACAATTTTCTTGCGTTCCAAAGGGACGTGTGTAGAATATTCCTGGATTTACAAGTTAACCCCATGGCGTGGTTGGTGTCCCGGATAATTTACGAGCTAACTGAATTTTCAGAACTGCTCGAAAAAATGGAATTATTATAAATTTGATTTTTAACAGTTTATTCATCACAGGTCGTCATCTATTCACCTTTCTTCACCTAAATTTTTTTTTTAATTCTACTGAATTCGGAAAACATTTTCTGAAATTCCTTTTCCATTCTCTCCATTTCTAGCCAAATATTTTAGTATTTCCATTCTGTTGGTTAAGGTACTGTGATCACTGCAATTTTTTAAAGGTGTTTGCGAAGAATTATTTGTATTTTGGTATACTTTTCCTCATTTTATTTATTTTATATGATTTGAAGCTCCATGAAAATAAAAAGGAGGTTGCAAGATAAGCAAGAGGTCAGTTCATATCGAGAAAGGAATGTTGAGCCAAGGCTGTATCGCAAAGACTAGGGGAGGATCGTTAAACCTCTCGTATTTCTTTCTTCCATTACTTTTTTCCTCGTTTTTCATCGACATTGTGTGCCGCTCACCGTTTCCGCAAATAACGCATCATCAGCTCTCTTTTCCATCCTTCTTTTATTCCTCTCCACCCCTTCAACCTTTCACCCACAATACTTTACTTTTCTCCACCTAGAGGCCTCAAGCCGACATATTTACTCAGAAAATATGCTTACATAGATTCTCAAAATTTGTTTTATCATCGCTTCATATTTTAATATATTTTTCCTATCTTTGGAGTACGCTCATCAGAGCATAAGAAATTCATATGAATTTTTTGAAACCCGAGAGAGAATCGTGCTAGGGCCCAAGTCGTGCTCTAACTAGTTTCCTCCACTTTTATTAGGTTCTACTGGGGCTCTAATAGCCATCAGAACCACAATTATTTTTCAATTAGAAAATCATCCAGCAATTCCGTCCTTAAATATGAACACTATCGAAGTTATGATTCGTCCCATTTAGAATCATTTAGCTTCATCCCAATTAAATGAATTTTTTACTAGCCCGGGATTAATTTATTAGCATGGATCCTCATTTTCTCCCTTTGAAATCAGGGTGACAAAGAAATCATTCAATAGAAATTTTCATCCACTTTGGACGATGAATCTTACACGAAAGAGTTAAAATCATAATGAAAGTTCTAGAGCTTTTAATTGCTTTGGCCGTTTGAAAGTTTGCCTAACTTCCATTGGGAAAAGGGCTTTTTAAATTCCCTTTTTCGACTTTCTTTTAACGAATTTTCCCGATTTTACTGAATTCGTTTGTTATAGAGGCTTTTTATAAAATGTCATTGAATTTTCTTCTAATATCTTGATTTCTAAGCGGCTTTCTTTTCCATCTTTTATTCGATAGAAAAAAGAAGTTAATTTCATTGAAAATATTATGAGCGGATAGGAAAATTCAATGAACCTGGGCTGTTCTTAAGGTTCCGCTTATTATATGGTTTGTTGATGTATGAACTTTGTAGAGTATAGAGATCTTCATACATAGCTTTTTAACTGCTAACAAAAAGCAGCTTAGAAAAGTTTTTTCAGTAATAATAGATGCGCTTTTAACGTCACTTCTAAAGGCTATTATTTTATTATAATCGAGGGAAAATTGGGCTCAGCAGAGGAATTGCAATCGAATCGGGGAACTCTGGCACGAGTAGTCCGATGAAATTTTAATCCAATTATGTTGCCATCGTCTCGCTAAAATCAATAATCGTCTATATCACAGAGCAAGCATTAATGGCATATAACTATGGAAATCAATAAATTGTAGTTAGCGTCTTCTGAAATCCGTTCTGTTATGTATCATAATTGACAGGATTCGAGTAATCATATTGTTACGATGTCCAATCATTTCAAATCGCTTAATTAATAAAAATCATTGGTGAAAATTTCATAAGATTTCAGATTCCTTCCGTACAATGTCTTGAACTATTATCAAATCGTTAAAAATAACTTAAGAACTATAAAAATTATGGAATTACCTGATTAAAATTGTTCATGTCTCGAAAACACTCATACATCTCAAGGTGGATTTCAAGCACCTTCTTCTAAAGGTCAAGCGAACTTTTAAACGTTTTTAAGAGCCGCAGAAGTTGGCTTAGTAGCCTAGAAAGTTTTATGCTCTTCGCCAGGATGGACGTCATTATTCTCTAGCTTGCAGTTTCCTCCCTTAAAAAAAAATCGTACCGTCAGTTATTACACTTAAGTCTAGAAAAAATTGACGACTCTACTAAAGCTCATAATATAAAATATGAGATTTAAAGATATTTCAAGTGATTTCAAAAGAACGAATTTACAGTTTTTTCAAAAGAATTGTGAAGAATTAAAGAATTTTAAAGAAATTTCAGAGAAATTAAAAGATTTTAAGGAATTTGAAGAGATTTTGGAAGTTTTAAATCGCTTGAAGTTCTTTGAAACCATTAAAAATGCCTCATCTTAATATCTCATAATAAAAGAATTCTGGCGAAAGGATTTAGATAAGTTGAAATATATCTGTGCTCTCGGAGAAAAACAGAAATTGAATATTAAGAAGAAGAGAATAGCGTTTTCCTTTCTTTCCGTTTTTGTTCGACTTCACTTTGTGAATGAAGAATGATGCAAGAAGTTAGACGCTCTCGATGATATATTCCCACAAAAGTTGTGCGACGAACAAACAAATGGCCAGGGCAAAAAAAAATAAAGAGTAGAAGGAAAGAATGGGAGAGAGATTGGTAGACATCCCAGCGGAAGCTGTACATCAACTATGTAGGTGCTCTGATCTCTTTGCAACCGTCTCTAAGAAAATTTCTCGAGATGGATTTATTCGAACGTTTTAAAATGAAATAAAATTCTTTTTTTAAATCGATTACATCTTCAAAATCTGGTAATAATACGGATTTTTATGTCAACATGCGCTTCTGAACGCATTTTTTGTGGAATTTAGTCAGTTTTACTACTTCCAAATGGACAACTCTTAAAATTCTTTAAACGCTTGAAATTTTTCTAAATTTTCTAAATTATGTTTTGTCACCTATTTCTATTTATATTGAATATATTACAGTAATCTTTCATTTGATAAATATTTGCAAATGAATGAATAAAAGCGATAAACTACAATTTCACTTAACTAATACAAGTTATTTATTAAAGTTCCGTAAGTAGAACCTTTCAGTTACAAAAGAAACGTTGTATTCTTCTCGCAGAATTCTGTTATCCTGTATTTCTTATCAAGAAAAAAAATCAACGTGGAGGAAAAATGAGAGAAGCGAAAGCGAAGGAGAGAGGACGTTTAGTGTCTTTATAGTTCATCCTTTGTATCCTACTCGTTTTCTTCCTACTCCACCCATACCAAGAACTTTAATGTATCGACAGGGGTGGTTTTACGCGATACTTTAGGAGTAGTGCTTTTCTCTCAGATACTTTACCATCCTTGTTTACGGGGTTTCTGCCATTTTCCCATAATCCAAAAATTCCAAAGAATTTATGTGTCTACTCATAACTACATCCTTGCCTTCTCTTTTTTAGGATCGATTTTTCTCTCGTTTTTTTCATCTTGATAATTTCATTTGGGCCATTTGGAAAAAAGCTCGGCAAGTTTTGAAATGAAGAGATGCGATTTTCAGTTTTCGCTATCGACGTATACCGAATATTGTGAACGTGACATGATTTCAATAATCCAAATCCAAGACTTGGCCAAAGGCGAGAAGAGAAGTTCGCCTCGACTTCTCACCGACAGCGACCATTCAAATATTCATCATTCTGGTATATTTAAGCAGGGATCGGCAAGGTTTTCAAGAGAGGAACGCTGCCCATACCCACTTTCTACTCTCCCTGAAACCCCACGTTACTAGACTTGGCAAACGTCCCTGAAATACCCTTAGGACCACGAACACAAAGGAAAACCTTTGTGCCCGAAGGTTGCCTCATGTCGAACTTTATAATTCACCTTCTCATTGCCCTCGACGCTACCTTCGAACTTGCGATCTCAGCAAAAGTGCATTTTCTATTCCAGTGAGCTTTCGCAAAACATTTGCTTATTTTAGATCCTGTTAAAAGTTCACATGAATCTTTTAACAACGAGTTTTCGATGTAAAAAGCTTCTTCCGATCTATTGTAAAATTACAGGAATTTTTCACCTTTTCGCCTTTTTTCAATTGATAATGTTGAATCATATGAAAACTATTGTTCAAATTTCTTGAAATTCTTTAAAATCACTTAAAATATCTTAAAATCTTATACATTTGCATAATTTTTTTTAATCCCTTCATGAAGATTTTATGAAGAATCGACATTTTTGGATTTAAGGGTATCTTTTAAGCCACCATGGGGGTGTGTTAGGGTAGTCAAACTCATGTGCAAAAATAGGCTGCATTTAAAATTAAAATAAAGAAAAAAATAATGTTGAGTCACGTTTGGCAAATTTTGCAATACAAATCGAGTCACACCTAGTTGAACTGATTTTCTTTAAAATGACATGAGAGTGAAGTCGTTTGTCATTTCCTGTCAGTAAAAGTTGCTTGAAATCTAGCAAGCGTACCTGTCCTCTTGAATGCGACACATAAAAATGGAGAAATATGTCGGCCGTTTTATGAAGTATTAACATTCGTGGACAGTCGCCACATATTTCATGAAAAGGAGGAAAACGTTGCGCATGGAAAAAAGAGTAAAGTTTCAAGAATATTGACTTGTGTTTTCTCCTCTTTCCAGTAGCACGAGTCACCGTTCGGTCGGCCAAAGCAGCGAAAGCATGCTACGTTCAAACAACTTTTATGAAAACTATATTTTAACTTCGCAAAACCATCTCGACGTTTATATACGCACGCTTTTATCGGTTATAACTTATAGGGACGGTTTACTTAATTTCCTTTCTCACTTCGTGTTCCAGATGAAATATAATTATCAACTAATTACGCTAAAAGCTTCTCGACTTATAAAACCAACTTACCATTTTATTTTCCCCATCTTTACAATAATTACAATAATAAATATTTTTTCCTAAAATTAGGCCTCAGAAAGTGGCCTAGTTTTAGCAACAAAATTGTTATTATTGCGAGTGTAAAGTTGGCGAAACCACAATTCGCTCTTATGGTAAGTAACGGCTGTCCTTAAGTTGTTTTTGAAGGTTCCAGTTGGTCAGATAAAGGGTGAGAGATTGCATAAATAGAGGACGATGATTCAAGCAAGGCGTGATAAGAAAGCCCTGAAAAATGAGAAGAAAAGAGACATATCGAGATAAGGAATGAGGGAGGGGAAATAGCAAGAAGAGTGAGAACAAAAAAGAAAAGAGAGTGGTAAGAAGAATAGGAAGGGAAACGTGGAACAGATCCGTGACTGTTAAAAGTGGATGGCGTGACGCGAAGTAGTTACACTCTGGAGCTGCAGATGGATGACGGTCTTCTAGCAAATTAGTAGAGGAAGTACATTTCTTTACTTCTATCTTCTATCTCTTCTCCTTTTCCTCCGTATTATATTCTTTACCGAAGTTCTTCACATCGTCTCTATTCTGGACGTTCTCGCTTTTTTACATTCTTCAACACTGCTCTAAACATGGAGAAGAACATGAGCTCTAAAGATTTCATTCAAATGCTAATCCCAATTTGGGAATTTGTCACCTTTCCACCTTTTTCCACCTTATCACCTTTCAATCATGAAGAAATTAAGTTATTTAAGTTCATTTTTGTTTTTGTCGTGAGTTGTGAATATTTACAGCGAAATGGTTAGTTTAACACTGATCATCTTGATTTAAATCCTTCTTCTAAATCCGCTACTTTGCACGTTTTTTATTCAACATGGCTGGTCGTCCCATCGGCGATAAATCTACTTAGGAATCGATCTCCTCCTAAGCCTCAGATTCGCTCGGGTACTCGTGCAATTCGAGGAGTCTATTATCCCATTCTTGTCCTGATCGGTCGATAGATCGATATTCGCCCCTTAGAACGTGATTCCTAACCGCACAAACCACAATCGCGTGGTCTCACACGGCCGACTCTAGAGTTCAAGCAGGCGGATTCCTTACGAGGCCAGCATACCGCGATGATTCGGTATTCGCTAATTAGCATCTAGTCCTCACTCGTGGTTTCCATACTTGTTTCCAAAGCTTATCGCTAGAACAATCCAGTTCCTAAACTTTTCAATTTATAGATAAACCTCACTTCGCTTTAAATAATTACACCAAATTGCAAGACTCAAGCCTTACAGACTGGTCCCTATATCCCCGGGGTAAAATTGTCCCAATTGACCCCACTCTAAGTAGGGTACTATTTTTACTTCCGAAAAGTGTCCACCTCCGATTTCCTTGAAACTGCATATTGGCGGCATAGTCGATTATCATGGTGAAACCAATATCCAAAATTTTTAGAAACCTATAAAGGTACATTCATTAGTTTCGGCTTCCCTTTACCATTTTCGTTTATGGATCTTTTTTTATGAAAGTCGATGTATCACTGATTTTCACATGTAACTCGTAGAATAAAATGCTTGCAACACAAAATGTGTATTTCGATGAGATTTACAACTTTTGTTTAAAAAATCATGATTTTTATGGTGTTTCCGTAGTTTTACCATGAAAATCGACCAGTCGCCAATTTTCACTATCATATCCATAATCAGCGCGTCAGAATACATAGGTATACGCAGTTCCAAGAAAATCGTAGGTGGACCCTTTGCGGAAGTTTATCGCTATTTTTTTAAGTTATAAACTAGATCTATTAGGGCCTCTTTTTTTCATAGGTATTGTGAGGCCTGAATACTTAAATACATTTTAAGAACATAATCGAAAGGAATTTAATTAATTATAATGAGCATCATTTTCTTTCTGTTTCAGGTGAGTAATTTCATTATTAAAACCTAGTTCGTGCAGATACAGTAAGAAATTCATTATTACTCTTTCATTTGACTGATTCCCAGAAAAAAAAAAAAAAAAAAATTCCTTAGGTTCTTTTTCTAAACTAGGTCTCGAGTACACTCCAAATAGCATGGACAACCCGTCAGGATTTTGCACCTGCAGAGTCATCTAAAATTTTTAGGCAAACCGGGCTTTGCTCTACTCTACTCTAGATGTATTGCTGATAAGGCAAATGCAGGGATTTCTGTAGTGTAACACGTCTGTGTTGAGCCCCGTATGCTAGTTTTAAAAGTTTTAACGACCTAGGCAGGTCGATCCTTACGGGTTGGTAATCCTGCCGAGTCCCAGTTCAGGAAACTGCAAAAATATAATCTGTCAAGCGCCGATTCTGGCCGACGTCCAGCGAGATCCATTAAGCTAGCACATCCACAGCCGAATATTAAAATTCCGAATACATAATAATTTTAGGGTTTTTTTGGGCTCCTTTACTTTTTTCAAAAAATCAATTTTTCTGTGGAGGTACTATAGCTTACATTGAGCTAGCCCCGTCCAACTTATTAAATAACAAACTAAAAATAAATCAATTGCGAAATAATTTTAGGTCTTTTTTGTGGGCTTCCCAAAAATACCAACTATGATTTTTGGGCTCCATCCCTTCATGCCAAAATCTACCCCATTGTTGACATGCACATATGAGTTTGCTGAAAAATTATTTTTTTTACTTTAATAACTTTTTTTAACTTTCTCCTCTACCCAATAAAAACCTCTAAATCTAACTTCTGGCTCGAGGCACTACTCATGGTGTTGGATATTAATTTTCCGAATGGGATAGAGCTCGAGCGAGTTCGATCGTAAAAGTAGGGGAGTGGCACTACTCATGGAGGCACTAATCGTAGGTTGGACTGTACATCACAATAGACACTCTGCTCACTTCTATTGCCAAAGTCTTGTAATTTTGCAACACCATAAGTGCAACTTGAAATTCGCATTCAACTCTCTAAATTGGTCCATTACCCCGTTTACAAACTTCGACTTGAAAAGTTTCGAGTAACGATCCCATCTCTAGTCTTGCTGTGTCCACAAACTTGTGAACAAAACCTAAACCTTGCGATTAACAATATTAGAGAGGACGTCTAGTCGGTGAGGCCAACTATCTCGTGAGACTCGAGGGACTGTTTTATAAACTGCAACCTCTGAAATGGGCTTTCGAGTAAATATGTAGGTCAACTTTTATATTTTATGGTAGAACTACTTGAGACAAGAAAAAACTAAAGCAGAGAATACGTCGTGTAATAATATTAAAGGATTAAAAAATTGATTGAAAATTCCAGTTGTATATGTGTTGTAAGCTCAGACCGTTTATTCCCCCTCAATTTATTTTTGTATTTGGTTTTGACTCATTTGTGCAACTTCACACTTAAAAGGGATTCAAAAATTACTAAGTATCTTTTCCCTAACAACCAAATTAAAAAACATTACTCGTTATTTGAATTCTGTAGAATTAACCTGAATTCTTTAAATTCCGCAGAATTTTCTCCCTTGAACGCTTTTTAATTAATTCAAAGATTTTAAAATACTTTTCAAGCTATGAGAATACACATTAAGTTATTTGTTATTTAAAGGCTTTTAAATTCTCTAAATTTTTCTGAATTTTTTGAAATTTCCCGAATACTACTGAAATCATCGACTAATTGTGAAATAATTAGGAAGACTGTAATGATTGTATCAGAATTCGAAGGTATTTACTGAATCTAAGCCTTGAAATTCCAAATAATTCAATGTATTCAAAAATGTTAAGGGGATTTCTAAACAACTCGAGTAAATTCTGTGGAATATTAAAAATTCAGGAGGATTCTGTAGAATTCAAACAACGGATGCATTTTAAGTAAGGTAATTAACTCGTCGAGCAATGTTTTCTAATTTGGTTGTTAGGGAAAAGATATGAACTTATTAATTTTTGAATCTTGTTTAAGTGTGAAGTTGCACCAAAGAGTAAATACCTCCTAAAAAATAATTTCAGGGGTAATTATATGATATGAACTTGTATTCTTAACACTCTCTCAGCGATGGCACATGGTCTGTCGAATATTTAATGTATTTTTTAAATTGGTTAATCTTTAATTGCTAATTACTCGGTAATTAAGCATTTAATATATTTTTTTGGATCATTTTCTATTCAGTTTTTCCCAACGGATCAGAAAATATAAATATGTTTTTTAAATACTGGGACACCCTGTATAATGAAAATGATCACGAAAAACTATTAAGCCCCTTTAGAATCCCTCAAAAGTTCTTAATAATCTGCAACCAGACAAATTCCCTTGAAATGCTTTGTAATTTCTTAAAATTATTCAATTATAATTCTTAAAAATGTCTTTTAATTCCAGAAAAAAAACTAAAATTCCACTCCTTTAAAAATATCCTAAACTTCCACAAAATCTTTTACATAAATTATAAAAACGATAGAATACCGTAAAAATAACATAGTTAGCATAAATATCAAACTAAAATCACCAATTAAATCTTTTTTTTTTCATTAAAATAATAAAACAAAAAAAAATTCAAAAACCAATGAAAACGCAGCAACTTCAATGTGAATAGACGGCCTTAATAAATTACGAGTAGAAAGACAACGTATTTTATTATAGTTAATTAATTGGAGTAAATTGAAATGATACTTTTAGGTTTAATGAGTCGTAATAGTTTGGTAACGAAATCTTCTTTTATAAAGAGGGTGATGTTGGTTCATAAATCGCACCACGTGCCGCAGAAATCTCCAATATGGTGCAAAGCGAGAGACAGCAATTACTCGGTTTGATTAGGCGAGGTGAACCGGATATTCGCCTTATTAAATGCATTACACGGTCCGACTTTTCATGTATCCTGAATCTCGTATTCCGAGCCAAGACTGGGCCATGTTACGATCTCGTTACGCGTTTCAAAGCTTACAGCCCTGATGTTATCACCAGGATTACCTTGTCTCCTCTAGTTTTCGTTATCACACTATACGAATAAAGATAAAATTGCAAGTTCCCATAAACTCACTCTTTCTAGAGTTGCCTTAACCCTTTCATACCAATTTTTAACTTTTTCTAACAAATTAGTTTATCACAGCTCACATTTCTCACTTTTTTCACTCTTCACATTTTCACGATTTAAATTTAAAAATTATTCAACTTTGCACGTCTAGCTTGAATCAGAGTTGGTTAAAATCAAATTCGATTAGCGTTTAAACAATAAAAACAAAACAGAAGCATCGCATTGGATATTTTATTTAAGTATTCCATATTCTTGCATTCGATATTCATTTAATAAATATTTTGCAACTGATTTTGAAATTGAAATGACCTTCTTTTCTAATTTTTTGCACAATAAATGCGCAATTGCAAAATAACACCTACAAAAATTAAAACTAAATTTTAATCCAAATCTCTGCATGTGTTGCCTGAAAGCTATAAAATTATTTCGGCGATTTAAGTGAGTTGAGACGTAAACAAAACTTCAACATCACATAAACCCATGTATGTAAATTTAGGGCAGTTACCTTAAGCTTTACGACATTAAAAGCACATAAACCAAAGTTTGGAGTAAGTACAGTGACATTAATAAGTTCCTTACACACATTTACTTCGTTTGATTAGGATTAGAAGTAACTTTAATGCTTTTAAGACGAAACCGTAAACGTTTCACGCTTTTGATTAATTTGAATCTTAGTAGATTTCAAAAGTGATTTAGTGAAATTTTTTAAAAACTTAAAAAAAAACTATTATTAAAAATTTATTTGAATTTTTAATAATTTTTTGTCCACGAACTTTGCCTGAAAGTCAGAGAAATGTCAGAGAAATTTAAAAATTGAATCTTGTGGCCACCCTGAATTACTTGGATTTTTCCTAAATGCCTTCAAATTTATTCAAATCATTTAAAATCTGCTTAACTTTCCTAAAAGTACTTAAAACTTCTTAAAATGTAGTAAAATTGCTCAAAGCACCTTAAAATCACCTGACATCGCCTAAAATTCTAAAATTCGTGATAACAAAAGATTTTTGAGTGTTGTAACATAAAGTAGATGTGTGTAAAGTTGACACAATGTCCAGGAAATGTAAAGCCTATCTGGAAACGGGAACGATGCTATTAGGCTCTGAGTTACGTTTTAACGTTAATGTAACAACATAGTGGCAACGATAGCCAGCAGTGAACGACATCCTTTCGACTTGTCTCGTTAATCTTCAGGCAATCTTAATCTCGGTTTAAACGCGAAACCGATATTATGCAAACAACCAGTAAATCTGACGTTACTTAATCCCTTCATTCAAAGCTTGTTATACGCTCCTAAAATAGCTACATCATTTCCAGTAGAATTTTGTCACGCTTTTTTCATTTTTCATGTAAATTAGTCTCGTTTTTTGTTCGGTATGAATATTTAGACTTGATTATTTTCTTGAGGTTCTAAAACGTTCTAAACGTTCAGTACCTGCAGGAATCGAATCGATCTTCACAAACTTACGTGACTTGAATTACTGACAGCTGATGTGGTTCAGAGAGAACGGTTAACCACTGTGGGAAACTTGATGACTAGATAATCGAAAATCAAAACTGCAAATAGCTTGATTGTTTCCCAACGAAACTCAATTTTTTTCTCATTCTTCTTCACTGCCAATATTATTTAATTCTTTATTCTAGAACTTGATTAAGGATTCTATAATTTGCACAACAAAAATACCTCCTTTATTTTTTTAATTCGTGCTCGCTTTTGCTATTTCTACTTTCGTGAATATTGCTTATGTTGAATAAAATTTCTTATTATTCAAAACAAAGTAACAATATTGTGAATTTCTTAATTACCAGACACGAAAGACTGTTAAATCAGGACTGACATTTACGTATATGAAATCCTCGGACAAAGTAACGAAGACCGGAATTAGCACTTAAGCCATCCTACAATAATATTTTCTATTTACGACGAGTGTCATAAAATGAGGGTTGGCATTTAATTAAATAGTTAGCAAGGCAACGAAAAACAGAAATAACATCAGAAGTAGGCGTAAACAGATACACAGAATAAAGAGAAACCTTTCAGCAGTAATTGGTCGATAATAAGGAAGGACTCACATAGGGAAATATTTGCACGGTATTTTCCAAAATAAACTAAATACTTTTGATATCAAATTATCCACATATTTGACATAATTCTGACAGTGACTGTATAGTCCCTCATAAACATTAAAATTCCTCAAATTTGCGACTAATAAAATTTCGCTTTATAAATATACCATGAATATTTGGAAAATATTGCTTTGCTGGTGAAATTTGGATCCACTTCGAAACAAAATTTCTACTTATGTTAACTTCACATCAGTTTAATCCATTTCACTTTAATTAATATCAACTTCTCATGGAACTAAGAAGAGAGAGGGTTGAAGTTTAGACACTTCCTTCATTCTGCCTTAAAGTGCAAGGTAACTGATGACACTTTAAGGATGTCTTTAGTGTCCTAGATATTCAAGACACCTTTTGGATCTTCCTTGAGAATAGTCACTCGTGTTGATTAACATGCTACACAAGTATCTGCACTCGGTTAATTAATAACAACGAGCATGAGAGGCAAAATAATTCATTACAGTTTTCTCGAAGTTGAGGATGAATTAGTGGCTTTCTCTCTTTGTCGAGGAATGTCCATGCAATAATTTTCTAGCAGTACACGTGAATGTTTTAGTATTATTTATTTACTGCTTTTACTTCTACGTTAATAAATCTTCTTTCACTACATTATTTCCACCTCACTGTATTTATTACAGCGACAAAGTCATGTTCTTTATTCTTAGTCCTTCATTCAGTAGACTTTTATTTGATATCTTCCGACTTTAATCATTTCATGTCATCAGTGAATGCACATGATTACGAATGATTGCAAGTAAATTAGCTGAATTAAATTAACAAAACTTATTTATTACCAACGCTAACTGCGAGTAGAAATTGCACTAGATTTCAAGTCGGATTCTAAGTAGTTTTCCCCACTTTTATTATGGCTCTAGTTAGAAATTCCATCTGCTGCAGAATTCAGTAATTATGATATGTTAATCGACAATTTTTTTCATTATTTCATGTTTATTTTTATAAAACCATCTAGCAAGCTCTGGTAAATCTCTAGTAAATAGGGAAAATTTACTGGGGCCCTAATAGACAATTTTTTGAAAAAAAAAAGAATAAAAAAATAAAAATTCCCTTCTTGCTCGAGAAGGGAATATTGGTTGAAATTTTTAAAGGAAGACAAGAAGGTAAACACTCGGAACAAGAGCCGAGGCAGAAGCGATAGGGACTTAAAATGCACTATGTAACACGTTGTCGCTCAATAATTCAGTATCCTTGGTAGCCCTCTGGCACGCCCGACGATTCCAATGGGATTCTGTCTATTCTTTGGTATGCTTATATATTTTACTTGTCCGATTATTATTGCACTATGCGCAAGTAATTTTAGGTACGTTGCTCCGAGGTAAAATTGGTTCTTCTTTTCTTTTCGTTATTTTCGAGGAATTGACAACTCGTGATTTCAGGTGTATCTCTTGATGTCTCCTTATTAAGTCACTAAAGTCTACATCTTTAAACATTCTCTTTAAAATAGCATTTTCTTCGTAAATTTGTTCATGATTAATTGTAAAAGACGAAATATACAAACGAAAACATCTGCCATTTCCTTCAAAGAATTTGTTTGTTTCATAATTTATGAACACTGAAAAAATGGTTTAGCTGTCCCAGCTAGACATTTCGCCGGATTGCGTCATTCCAAGAAAGTATAGCTGTGTTACCTAAATTTCTAGATAGCAAAATTTAGCTAAAACAGCTAGATATTGAGGCAACGCATATATATTTTCTTGGAATGACGAAATCCAGCGAAATGTTTAGCTGGGACAGATAAACTATTTTTTCAGTGAAAAGTTCTACACTACCAATATTATGATGATTAAATTGTAATTCTCCCTCCACCTTATGTTTGTAAATTTCTATCTTTCGACCCTTAACGTTTATACTTCAAAGACAAACTTCTTCGGAATCTTAAGAAAAGAACATCTAATTCTCTCTACGCGTCAATATTTGTCAATTGGATTGGGCTGTTGTCAGCAGTTGGAGTGTATCAGTACAATACCCATTAGCATATATTCTGAAATTTCTGATGTCACTGGAATTCATAAAAAATCACAAGAATTCTGGCGTCATGAAGTCACATGAAGTACTTGAAGGTACTTGAAAACTCTTAAAATCACTGGAATTCTCTTGGAATATCCTGAATAAGTCAACGAAATTTCCTGAAGTTAGTGGAATCTTCTGAAACAAACTAAAAATATAGGATTCATTCTGAGCCTTCATGTTTCCATGAACGGTATAAATTAGGGGTTTTTTAGGCAGACGTTTTTCAGACGTGAATAAAAAGATAAATTTAAATTGTTTATTGTCACTATTTTTTATAAGATTGAAGGGCGGAGAGACAAGCGGCGCCCATAGGAATAATTTAGCATCCGTCTTTTCAACGGCAACTGCTGATACAAACAATGCATTATTCATGCCTGGTCTCGCTTAGCTTGGTAAGCTAAGCTCGGGCTAAGGCCTCGTCCGAGGCTGCATAATTAACGCGCTTAACTTACCCGTGGTTAGCCGCGAACGACTGCAGCCGGAAAACTCAGACGGCGAATACGCGTTAATTCTTAGTAGACTGCGGTGAGCTTATGACGAATTATGAATAACAAACGTTTCGCATGTTATAGATATTTTTCGAAAAGACGATCCAAGTAGCATGAAAATAAAAACAAAGAAACTTTCAAAATCTAAGCTTTTGTAAGGCCATAAGTAGCGTGAGTTATAGTCCTATACTTGTTACCATTACAACATTAAGGACAGAATTAAGAATTAGAATTTTTTATTTTCCTTAGTGTCAAAATTCGAGGTAAACTGCAGTTAAGATTTGAATGTATTTTTAATGATTTTAAAGAATTTCAAGGGATGTTAAGAAACTTTAAAGGATTTTAAAGAGTTTTAAGAGAATTTGAAGAGATTCAAAGTGATTTTAAGAAATTTCTAGGAATTTGACGTGATTTAAAAAGGTTAAGAAAGAATTTCAAGGAATTTTTAAAGAATTCAAAATGGTTACGATTTTCAAGTGATTTCAAAGTATGTCAAGCGATTTAAAGTTAGGTGTTTAAAAAGATTTTAAGAAAATTGAAGACATTCTGATACAGATTTCAAAATAGTAAAAAGGGTTCTTAGAGATTTTATATAATTTTTAAAAATTTCACAGAATTTTGAAAAGATTTCAAGTGATTTTGAGGAATTCCTAGGGATTAGGCTGGATTAAAATTATTTTAAGACTTTAAAAATAATTCAAAAGGTATCCATTTCAATTGAATATAAAATTGTGTCTGAATTTTGTCTGGATATCCGAAAAAGTCTTTTGAAATCGCAAATGGACTCGGAATTATCATGTAATTCCAGGGATAATAATTTGTCAAAAGATTTAACATTATAAATTGAAAAAAGATGAAAAGGTGACAAATATCCAAAGCTGAAATCTGATTTTTCAATCAATATTCCAACCATAAATTCAAATTATGTTCTACATAATAGTGTTCGATCTTCTGCATTAAGGTTTGAGAAATGACTGCGAAAAGTAAATGGACAGATATATTGTTATACTATAATATGTAGGTCGTAAAACTTTCTTCTGTATAAATCCTGCAGAGTCTATGTTCTTTTTTCATGTCCCCAATCTTTTTCTTGTGAGAGTAAGTTTTCCTGTCTTAAAAAAAACATCGTGTTCTCCGTCACGTTGGTAGAAGCCGGAACAACTTTTAACGAAAATAACAGTCTCCAGATAACTACAGTGTACAGATCGTGCGTCTTCGTAGAGGAGGGTCGATCACGGCCGAGGACACCCGAGCTTTCGCCTGTGGGTCAGGCCACACAGGTCAATCGCCTTCCTCGTTAATATCGTGCGCAACGTTACCGACTTGGCACACACGACCCCCGCCACCCTCATTCTTTACCTACCCCATCTACTTTTTCCTCATCCCCTGACTCTTCTGTACTTTCTTTCGTATATCAATTAGCCCTCTGACGTTTCGACTCTGCTACCTTCGTCGTGATTAGTGATACTCAAGAATTCTTGAAGAGAACTTTCTGCAGCTACTTCTCTTTCCCGGTGTTTTTCTTTCGGCTTTCTTCACTTCGAGAAATTATAATTGGAAAGGAGAGCACCTCCATCTGGGGAAATAATTATACTTTGAAAATTGGAACCCCATACTGCATAAGAGACTTTCTTAATTACGAGACAATTTCCATCTTTGAGGTGCAATGGACTTTGGTTGCAGGAGAGAATTTTTTTAATAAGTAGGGTTTCGCTGCTCAAAATAAGTGCACTCGACAAAATACTGCTGAATCTATGAAATATTTCTATTTACAGTAGCTTTCTCATTTCACTTTGTTGGAGTTTAGGAAAGAGGTGTCACGTCTCGTAACAGATATTAATTTATTATTACATATGAATTTACTATGCGTAACGATTATACAATTTGTAGTAAAGTTAGGACTTTTTCCCTTTATTTTATACTTTATTAGCATAATCAAACGTGTACTTAAGAACCCATAAAATCCTATTATTATTTAAAATTTATTCGGCAATCAGTGTGAAGTCATTTAATATGAAGTTACATAATTTGCTACCCCTTGTCGAATGAATAGAAATATTTTCGCCATAAAACCCGATAAAATAGAAAAGTCTGTAAAGTTATCTCAGGTCGGGTCAAGTAAGAGAGAAAGCATTTTCCGGTCCCCCTCGCAATGGGACTACCGGAATTGACTGGGGGATAACGAAATTTGATTCAACCTACCACTGTCGAAATAGTGTTCGAACAGATAAGAAAAATGGGGAGAGGAACCGCGTTAGGAAGGGAAAAGGATTTGAGATTCAGGATAAGAAAAAGGAAAATGAAGAAAAGTAGAGGAAGAGGATAACAAAGACAGAATAGAGGTGAATGGAAGAAGTGGAAAAGAAAAAAAAGAAAAAGGATTCAAGATCCTTTCGTTTTCAAATCACGTCTTCCACTTCTTCGTCCGAGGACCGGGACGATCTGTTCTTATTACGTTGCATGATGGGAAATCGGCTGTGTAGCCCGCACGACTCGCAAAAAGATTTGCGAAGCGTTTCACGTGATTCGTTTTAGAGATTTTGTCCATTGGAGACTAGGAAAATTGGTTATTTAGGCGAAAAAGGTATATCTATCGTATTCGGGAATATAAGTGAACAATCAGGATTGTCGAAAACTGCAATGCAGCGATTTAGGTGCTCGATACACTACTGCTTTACAGAAATCAGTAGCACTACAATAGAGCTTGAAAATTTTCAATTTTTCCTTCTTCATTCTCATTTTTTCTCATTTTTTTCTTAGTAAAGAGCATCTCTTTGTTCCGTTTTCAATTCGAGTCTTTTCATCTCAAATTTTTGCTGAAAATACATTTTCTGTTGGTCTGCAATATGCGCGGTCTTTGCTGAATGTTTTGTGATTAAAATATCTTCAATTTTCTTTTGCTTTTATACAGGCTATGTTGAGATCCAATATAAGTTAATTACGGTTAAAAATAAAGGAAAAAAACTCGTTACTTACAGCGGGACGTGAAGTCCAATGTCTTAGTGGCGGCCAGTCCCAATGGGCTATAAATTCACTCATCCAGGATTTAAACCCATCGTCTCAGAAAAAGAAGGAAAATACATCACTGAAAGGTGTCGTAAAGTGGTTTTTTTTATTAGTCCCGAAAGGTTCGTAATTTTCTAAGTGGTTTTCAATTTCTACTCGAGAACCAATGCGTTATTGCTTTCTTGCTGGGGAAGCAGATGACAAATAGGCGACCATTATTTACCAGAATTGCATTTCTTCGCTAAAAGAGAAAGTCACTAATTCCGCGGGTCACATTCTTTCCAGATTAGTTCCCGCAAAATTATTACTGCTCACTATGTAGTTAAGTCTTAAAATACAAAATTGTATTTGATATTAATGAAGATTTTAAGGTATTTCAATGTTTTTAGCAGATTTTAGAAGCACTCTTTCGAAATACCTTTCAAAAATCGACAAGACTTTATGACGCCCGACAAAATTTTGTTTCGAAAGCCTCAAGGGTGTAGAAGTCTTTTCTGAACACACAGACACAGACATTTAGTTTTATATACACATATACCATAGATGTAGATAGATGCAGATACATATGTAACCTTCTTTTACTAAAATAAAATTGTTCTACTTCTT
>JAUESI010000015.1:3443602-3472288 GCA_032275145.1 Synergus laeviventris | reverse complement strand
TTTATAGTTCAAGCTACAATTCTAGATAGGTAACATAGTAATATGGGGAACGAGAGATAAGACATATGTAATCATGAATTACAGTGAGAAGCAGATGGCTCGTTATTCCACTGCAGATCTTCGCAGAAGTTGGTTATAAAATCTACTATCTCGACTGATAGGCAGAACCAGACGCAGAAGCTCGCAAATAATAATTACAATCGCGTGTTAGCTTGTTATTAGAGGGAGCAGCAACTGCTTCTGTTACTAATGATTATGTTCGTTATTAAAGTGCCTTTGGGGTAATGGCGTCACTTAATCAGAGCCACTTCGCGAATAGGCGAATACATTAAATCTACGTGCATCCTCATGCGCCGAAGCATGAAAAACGATCGATGCATGTAGGATGATTTGTATCCAGTATCCACAGTCGATAAGGTCATGATTTCATGTTCGCGACCTTGTTCCTCTTTAATCAGTCTAAAAACAGCCCTATATCATGTTCTCTGCACTATTCCTTTGTATTCCTGCATTCGTTTTCAAAATAATAGTATTCCGGGTGGTCAGATGTCAAGGAAGTGACTATTTATTAGTAATTATGTCAGCTTGAAATTATTATCCTAATTATGTTAGTTTTCAAATTTCATACATAGATTTATAACATTCAACAGTTTTTAGAAGATTTTCAAGAATTTCGAAGTATTATAAAAGATTTTCAGGTATTCTTTGAGATTCTAAGGTTTGCTAAAGATTTCAAGTGATTTTGAGGAATTTCATTAAAAAATTGATGAAACTTTAAAGGATTTTATGGAATATTGAGAAATGTTTAACGAAGTCGTTGAAAAAATGGCATTATTGAACACTTGTTTGCACTTTTAGTACTTCTCTGTCAAACGAAAGTCAGGAAAATGTGAGAAAAATTCAAAATAATCTTTTGACTCACCCTGCGTATTCAATTGTGTCGTTACTGGACATTTCCACCTTCAATCGAATCGCGATAAAGAAGAGACTGCTAATAGGTAAATTCTTTTACAGGAAATCGGTACATGCCTGCATTCTCCGTTTAATTCTGATTTTGCACTTTTTATTCGCCTCGGCTTCAAGCGATAAATAACGGAAAGGAATTCGTTTTTGTCTTCCATGATTCCAGGAAAAGGCCGAATGCTGTTCGATCTGAGAGCAAAAATATTTATTCATTTGAGCACATTTTCCTACGATTGGTTTTCTCAGCAACCCCTCACCTCGCTGAAGAGCATTCACACTATTTGTAAATCAGCCCCAAGCATCGAAGGACGAGGGTTGGGCAGTGAAAGATCGGCATTCCGTTCATTTTCTCCTCCTTTGTCGTCGATTCGTTTCTTTTTTACGCGACCTCTTCGTCAGAGATTTCTAAGGAAAGCGTTCACCCTCTGTCCTATACTGAAGTTATACTTATATATATATATATATATATATAGGTATATATATATATAACCGTGGTATAAATTTCCCCAAATGACGCACTATTATCTTAAATTTCCAGACTGAATTTATTAGGGTCCCAGTAGGGTTGCCCTATTCAGTAATTTTCAAAGTGTTCCAATGTTTTGCACAAATAAGCATAAAATATTGACTAATTGCTAATGTGGAGCTAATTAGACGGACCAATGTGATGCTAAATAGAACTGTAAAGTTTTTATATATCTAAGGACTAGACTAGACGAGCTAATTGGGTGCTATTGAGCAGATATAAACTAAACACTCATTAAAGTTTTTAAAAATTGTTGTTAATTAAGTGCATGCTTTATTCGAAGATATATTATTGATATACTTATAAATAATCTGTATTTGTAAATTTAGAACAGTTTCGATCTGGGAAGCATCATTCCAGCAATTACTTCCTCCCTCACCTTTTCAGCAAGCCGCGCATAGATTCAGTACACTCAGTACTACTCTCTAAAATCATTGTTCTCTTTCCATAACGAACTGGTCTATGTGTTTAATTAAAATTGGCTGTCTGGAAAAACTCTTCAATAGCTCGTCTACCCGTTTTTCCTTTGTCTCCTCTTTTATAGAAACTGCCTTGTTGCATCCAGCATTTTTCTCTGTTGAACTGAATCTTTTCAAATTCTTTGCGTAAGACGAAAAAAAATGTAAAAAAAAATAGGATGAAACGAGAAGAGACAGTAAAGATCAAAAGGGAAGAAATGCAATTAATGGAATTCTATAAATTAACTTTTCTCCGAGTATTTTCGCTTTGAAGTTAGTAATAACACATAACGAACCGAAAGATGCTCGTGACTGATCAAAATGGATCAAAATCCGTGAAATTTTCCAAACCGAGATGTATAAATATATATATATGACCATTAACAAATCATTTTCTTGACTTTATTCGTCAAAATTACCGTTTAAAAAATGTTTACAAGCCTAATTAGGACCTGATTAGTCCCCCATTAGTGCCCTCGATTTGAGCGCTATATGTCAAATCTCAATTATTATTGTGAATAGAACAACCCTATTAGGGACCTAATAGCACCCGAATATCACCCTACTTACAGTGGAGTAAATTATGGCAATTTATACGCGGGCAGGCACGGAAAAATATGATTAAGAATATTAAAAGTTACTGGTAAAGTCGAGACTTCCTGCTCCCGTGTTTCTATAATAACAGGAAGCAAAAGTAGTTTTCTAACACCTTTCGTGTCCTAGACAGGAAACATAAGAAGTTAAAAGGGTGTTGGAAAAGGTCATAAGGGGTTGGAAAACAACGTTTCACCATTAGGCAGCAGATATTTGAATATATACCGTCTTTTGCAATATAGCTACTTGTTGTTGAGGCCTGTAAAACGCAAAAAGCGATTGTGCGAGATACGGGGTGTCTCCATACCCCAGAGCTGTTACGCCTTTATTTCTTTTGTAAGCGAAGCGCTTACGTGGCACGTAATGCATATATACAGCACGTTAGAGAAACTCTTGCGCAAGTACCCGCTGGTGCGATATACAGAAATTGCTCTTTTAACTTTTTTTTACCTTCTTTTATATCGTGTATCTATTTTTTATTAGAAAGCTATTTTTATGGAAAGGCTGCTAATAAAAAGACTACGACAGTCTTTTCGATATTCTTTTTTTTAACTAAAGTAGTTAATAATTCAAAGCATGACTTCAAACCCAACTCGTAAAACGATTACTCAACGCAAATTGAAATTTTAACTATGTTAGTCATTTCGCTCAAAAGTTTCTGAACTTCCTTTTTATCTCTTCAATTCATCTTGAATTATATTTTCAATTTTTTTGAATCACTCTGAATTTAATTAAATTCGCCTTTATTTATTTAGAGACCTTTTCATTTCTTTAGAATCAGTCAGAAAGTATTTCAGTAGTAAATGTCAATTTTAGTCAGACATCAAGTAGAATGAATGCGAATGCTCTAAAGTTATTTTTCAACTGTTGTTCTCATTTTCTTTTTACAAAAGCCTTATAAAATATTGTTAAATAAATAAATTTCAATAAATACCAACAATATATATTTTTTTAAAAATAATTTAGAATAATATTTTCAATAGATATACATATTTCTATTCACCCCTCCTAATTCGATATTACTTACTGTATGTGAATATGAATTAATGTACACATACCCTTAAATTAAATTATCTTTATTTTTATTATCACTGTAATTAAATGAAAAAGTTTTCATCAGACAGAGAAGTAGAACACCTAATGAGGAAAAATTAAATCAGAAAATATCAACCTTTCTGTATTATAATTTTTGTTTCAACACGGAAATAATATGAGGAATAATATGAGGAATATTTTGACAGCAAGAGGATAATATTATTCCAAAAGTGTAACTAACCTGATATTTTTTCTTAATGAATATGCAGAACTTGCACGCCACCCTGTATTATTAAGGGCCTCGTGCACTACACGAATGAATATAGACTTTTCGTGACTTGCGCATATTTTTGACTGCCTTCTTTTTTTCATGTAGCATCCGCAAATTTTCTAGTCTATCCTTCGTTCCCTTTCCGTCCTCGACGATTTTTTCTCTTCTTTAGCGTTGTTTTGTAAAAAAAAATTATTCGTCCTTCCTCAACGAGTAAATGGTTCACGTTATGGCTTCCAAGATCGTGGAATAGCATTAAATATCTCATAAACGACTAAAATTTTCTCCTCACCATAAAAAAAGTAGCTGCGAAATTCATCTCGTCAATTCACGAGACATAATTCATCCCAGTTATTACAGATAAAAAGGCATTTGCTTTTTTATAGTCTCAACATAATGTTCCAGTGATACGGATAAAATCTGAATAATTTTCTAAAGGGTAACTTGTTAAGCCAATAATTTTTAGTGGTAATTTTAAACGATATGTTTGTAATTTTTTAATTAAAAATAATGTAGTTTTAAACAGAAATGCAGACACAGTACATTTTTGTTTAATGGAGTCATTTGGTGATGTACCATATTTGCTGATCAAGTTTTTACTTTTGTTAGTTTGAAATTCATCAAATTCATGGTGATTTCACATTATTCGCCCAAAATGTTCTTTAACATTCTTGTTCAATTCTCTTCAATTCACTTTTCATTATTTTAAATTGACTTTAAATTTTCTTAAATTCTTTTACAGTCTTGTGGATTTCTCCTGAATTCTTCATTTAGATATTGACTTGGGTGGGAGGCAGGTGAAAGTTTGTTTTTACTTTTAGCCAAATTGTTTAGTATCTGTGTTCTGTTGATTTAAATTTGTTCCAATTGAAAACACGGAACTCCATAGTGGCGGTAATCAAGCGTGTATGTTTACTCCTCTTATCTAGAAGCACTTAGAGCCTCAACCGGAAATTAAACGTTTCTCATCGTACTGTCTGTTCATGCTCGATCCAGTAAATCAGGGTAGCGGGAATATTTCGATCATTAATGGAAATAGTATATACAACACAAAATTGAATAAAAATTATCGTTCCGTGCCACCAACTTCACTTCCGATGCCGTTCACAAAAGAAAAATGTTGTATAAAAAGAGAGCGAAAAGAAACTGTTCTCGACAGAAATGAATCGAAGTTTCATTCCAACATTACTTTTTTCGCCATCGGAAATGCCTGTGAGAGGCAACAAAATTAGAGTAAAGATAAAATTTCCGCGTTTATTATCGTAGAGATATATTGAGAAATACAAGTGTAAATACTTTCGATTTTTTCATGTTTAATTGTTGTTAATTATGTCTTTATAAGACAAGTTTGTTTTAAAAACCAGAGATATAAAAGTGAAATATGGTAGAAACATAGAATAAAATTTATAATACGTAGAGAGTTTACAACATCTGGATCGAAGATAACAACCTTTGCAAGTATTTATGTATGTGAATTCATGCAAGCGAAAAAGCGTTAATAATGGGACATAAAAGGGGTTAGTCGCGACAGATTATGAAAAACGAGTTGTCCCTGACTACATGATAGATGGCACCTGGATGTATGCATCGTCAACAAATATTCATCGGGATAAGTCCTAAATTTATTCATCTTTTCCCATTTCATGTAATTATGCACGGAAACCTTCACCACTTGCCATTAGAAAACCATACAAAATTGTTTTAAATTCTTCTTAAAAAGAAGTGCTCTTAAAATAATATTATAATTTCTAGCTCGGATTCCTTAAATTATACGGTTTTTAATTAGTAAAGCTTTTGAAAATTGGCGGGCATTATAGATTAAGACGACAAACTACTCTTTGACTCCACTCTCTAGAGTCTTGAACCATTATACGCTTTGGAGAATATTACGCGAGACGCAATTCAATTGTATAAGTCACCCTATACAATCACGGAAACAGGGTCTATCGATGTGTGTGAATACAACATTATAAGGCATTATTCAAACGGCTTATGAGTTTCAGTTTGCGTCGGCTCATAAATGAGTCCATAGTCCATGACATAGTATGAAGCGTCCGACTGTTAGTTATTAAAATTTCATCTCATTCCAAGCTTACCTCAGCTTGAACCTCGTCAGAATTTATTCACACATCCGCGGATTTGACGTTTTCCTAATTATTATCATTCGGGAATATTTAATTCTCCTCTTATTTTTTATATTTTCTACATAAAATTTCACTTCTCGATGCCAAAAATGAATCTTAAATAAATTAAATCTTATAAAAACTGTTAACCTTAGGATTATCTGATAATTCCGGGTTCACATTTCGGATTTTCGGTTTGAAAACACTTTTACGGATAGACAGGTAAAATATTTTTATTTGACACGTGTAATTTATAATAAAAATACTAAAATGTTAAGACATCATTCAACCTTATTTTTCCTTCAAAAAGAAGGTTTTAATCTTTGAAAGCAATAGAGATAAAAGTGCTTACGTCTTGTAACAACCGCCTGACCAAATGCAACTTATACTACTGAGTAGAACTGAAGTCTTTCTACTACTGAAAATCTCATCTTTTATAGAACTGACGTCTGTTCCAAGAGATTAGTGCAAGCATCCTTTCTATTAAATGTTTTATGAAGAGAAATAAAAAGTGTTATATCAATTTTTATACGTTTTTCATTTGCTTGTAAAAAGCTTATTCTTTTATACTTATGTACTAAAAGATGAAATGATTCATTTTATTCAAAAGATAGTTTAGTAAATTATTTTTATTGATATTTTCACTATTACTGCATGGAATTATGTAAAGCATTTTCACAGTTGAATGTTTTATTTCGTAGATACTTATAATGTTTAAAATTTTTCGGAGTAAAATAAAGATATCAGCGGAATTTAACTTTGACAACAAAGCAACGATATCCGCTCGATGCTTTTCGTCAACCGCGGATATTAGATTTTTACTGTCGCGAATACTTTCTCGTTTCTTTTATTTGGCATCGACGAAATCTTCTCTTATACTTTTCATCTCATTTCAATTTGAATTGTCACCGCCCTTTTCTGTCAAAGAAAAATAACAGAGAGATAAAGTCGAAAGAGACTTCAACATTTTCTAAAAAGTTCTTTTCAAAGAAATGGTATGAAATAATAATAATTCCTTAAAACTACTTGAAATATTTTCACATTTTCTTGAAATTACAAATGTAACGTAGTATATAAACGATCCCTTGCCTTCATAAACAATTCTAAATTTAAAAATATTTTCTAAAACAAATAATAATTTATTTTTATTTGAGACTTTGTGTAAATTAAATCGCAGACTAAAATATGAGAGTATTAAGCAAACTTTACTTATGCTCTAAAATTTTGCACAACCGCAGTAAACTTTATAGGTTTGCTTAACGTAATCAGATGTTTCTGTAGTTAGATAGAAACTTTTGAAATTGAGTGCAGGGATTTTCAATTATCAAACTACTGGACTCTATTAGGATTCTAATAAAGGTATAAGCGTAAGGAAATTTAATGGAAACATGAAGCTTTCCTTTCTGTTTGTTTTCGTGGAATCATACTTAAGCTATGTAAGAATTAAAGTTCATTTTTCAAAATGGTTTTCAAAATTACTGATTTAAGAATTTTCAAGACTCTAGTTAGGACCAGTTTAGACCCCCAATTGTAAATAGAGCAAATGGGAAAATATCTACCCGGGCAATTTCGAAATAAGGAATAATTCAAAATTGTTCTGAAATTATCAAACATGCCTCAAACCTTGATATTTCGCATTTAATAAATTGTGAAAGCTCCTGGAAATTGAAAGATTTAATCAAACATATCGTAATCTTGGTAAAGAGGCGTCTGTCAAAATCAATAAGTGTTCATTTCCTCTTTCAATGAGAAAACCCAGATTTTGGTTGGATATCATTTTTAATAAAGATAGATTGATCAACTTCTATATAAAATATTGCTTTTATAGCTCGAGTTTTCTGAATTAATATTAGTAATTGATAAAAAATAATGAAGTACGTGAACCTATATTACGAATTTTATTTGTACTCCGCTTTATTAATATATTTTATTACTATTTTGAAATTAACTGAAAATGGGAAAGACTTGATTTAATATTCAGAAATACTGTGAAATAATAAATTACTCATCTCTGAATCTATTTTAAGCTTTCTCTATAAAACTTTATGATTAATATAAACGTTTCTCGTAAATTCTGAAACATTAAAATTTACATTAAAATCCGTCTCCTTTTTACTAAACGTCCATCATAATATTTCGTGACTGCATTTAATGACATCCAATTATTCTTTGGCTTGGCATCGCTGCTTCATCTGTTCATAAAAAAAACAAAGGATTATATTTTCGGAAGAACTTTCATATTTGAAATCGTAAAAGTAAGATATTATTTTAATTAGAATAAAAATCTGAAGGCACTAAATCGAAATTGTTACATTTTTTTATTTTCCGGGGTACATGAAAAAATATATACAATACGAAACAATATTCGTGTAAACTTTAATGGGTTCGTTCCTGATTCTCCGTTTTTGATAATAGTCGATATAACGCGTATGGAAACTTCATAACGTCGATGCATTGAAATATCAAATTAACTATACGCACTAGATATCGGTATTGTACTTCGCTTTATTGTAGATTTTCATTTACCTATATCGAAGTCCAATTCACAATTGAGATTGGTCGCAAACTCGAATGAAAATTGTATAGGTTCAGGGATCTAGTGATTGTTAGAAGTAATGACTTGCCTCTATTGTCGAGAGATTTAAAAAAAGAAAAATTGCGGGACGTTTGTATTTACACTCTCGAGATTGTAGAAACATTCCAGTAAAGGCGTACCCGTGTAGAAATGTTACTAGGATTAAAGTATTTAAAAATTTTCTTAAATTCATGTTCAATTTTTTTCAATTCACTTTTCATTATTTTAAATTCTTTAAGACTTCCTTTGACTTCTTTTGAATCCTTTCACATTCTTTTATGCTCCTCGGAATTCTGTTTTGAAATTCATAATCAAAATATTTTCTTAATAGTTTTCGAAGAAATTTTAAGATAAAGTCTATATTTTGTACGTCGAAGAACATTTTATAGTATTTCCATTTTATTTATTGATTTAAGTTTGTTTCAATTTTTCTTCACTTATTTCTCACCTATTTTTATAAAAAATCCACCTTCTCATCTTTTTCAATGGCAATATATATTGTGATGACTGAAATAATGATTCCTTAGCGATATTAAAAGCTATATTTATGTAGTTTCCTAATTTTGTTTTTCCTATTTTTATATTGATCAATTAATCAATAATGATGAATTAATTATGCAAATTTTAAAGCTTTCAAATATTCAAGTATTATAATTTATTGAAACTTTATATAATTCCACTTGGAATGATTTTATATATAAATATTATACGAAATATGAAAAATAAAACTATAAAATGTTGATATTTCATGTAAATCTTCAATTTGATTGATTTCAGGATTTATTATGCTTGAAAATGATAAGAAAATATAATTTTTTTTCTGTTGTTCCAGGCAACCATCGCCCAGTTCTGGTACCACTGGTACCTCAACCATCTCAAGTGGACCAGATGGTGAAAATGATCAGAACATCGGCATGTACAACGTCGGGAGTGCGTCAACGGAAACATCAACGGTAACATCGACGGTAACACCTGTCGATAGTTCCCCGTCCCTTCCTCAAAACACAATCAGCTCTTCCGGGACAGTCACGTTAACCGGAACAACTCCAAACATCACTAGAAGCATGTCAGCCCCAACGGGTCAGCGACCATTACCATCAGTAACTGCTTCTTCAAGTAATTCTGCTACCATGGGTCAAAGGTCGAGATTGAGGAGAAATCCAAGTCGAACTGATGCCATTCGAAAGTAAGTCTTTCCAAATCGAATCTCTATTTTTTATTTTATTCTTTTATATAATTTCTTCTATTATATTGTTTTTTTTTATTGAGAATTCATGTAATTCCAATGATTTTCAATGACTCTTTAGTGAAATGTTCAGTAACCGTCACTGAAAGTACCTACCTAAAAATCTGTTGAAATCTTTAAAATTTCAAAATCTTTCAAATTCCTAAAAACAAAAACTTTTAAAATCCCTTAAAATTAATTTTAAAATGTCCTTTAATATCCTAAAAGTCTACAAAATTCGTTGAATTAAAACAAAAAATTTTGGTATCCCTTATAATCTCTGGAAATTCCTTAAATTCGACGACAACCTTTAAATTTACGAGAAAAAAAATTGAAATTTCTTTAAATTCATAGAGTCTCTTGAAATCTTCTAAGTTCCATAATCTTTAAAATTCTTAAACAAAACTGTATAAATCTTATAAAATCCTGTAAATATTTAAAAATTCCATGAAAATCTTGAAATTTGATGTAAACTCAGAATTTGAGTATTTAACCCCTTCGTAAGATTTATAAACTTTCCTATTTTTTTCAGTTACATAAAGCGAGAAACTGCAATTTTCTTTGGAATCGATGAGGAATCTGAGAATGCAGAAAGGCAGAGGTGGTTGGAAAGAAGACGACGGATGGCATCCAGACGGTACGGGCCTCTTCTTCCGGAACACAAACCACCAGATCCGGACATCACGAGGGACGTACCAGACACCATGGAATTGCCGGAGGTAACTTTGAATACAAAAATCATAGAAGCAAGAGAGGCACTTTAAATATTTTCCATCTTGAAATAGTTTAAACCAATCATCAATGTTTTATTAGAGTTCAAAAAACAGATAGAGTTCTACTTTTGAAAAAAAGCAATTATTTAGAAATTTAATAACTCAAAATAAATCTTTCTAATGGTTCAAAAAGATCGAAAAAACATTTCTAAGATTCTTTTTACAGCGAATTGGGTCTTAGTACAATTTCTACCCGGAATCTGCTAATAATTTATAAAAAGCGTGAATCCCTCGAAAGTAACTTACTTTAGACATCCACATTTTGAACTAAACATATAACTGTGACCCCTTTGCCATCGTTGAGGAATGAAAATTCATACAGCAACGTGCTTGTGGTATTCATCCGCTCAGCAGTCATCACTAAATTATACCCTCGTTTATATAGTGTTTCATACGTGACTGACAACTATCGTATATTTCTGAAACTCTCGTAATTACTTCTACGGTGTGCTGAATCTCTCTAAATTCAATTTTGCGATGTTAGCAACTCTGGTAATGGTTTATATACTCTTGAGGGAGAAGAATAAGTTGGTAATATTGCATTAGCATATAAGCTGGTGATATCAAGGTTTAGGATGAAGAATTCGGATGAATTTTTGAAAATTATTTCTGGAAATTCGTTTTCTCGACCAAGATCTAAAGTTTAGTTAGTAATAAGAGCAAGTTTAATTTCGCCAACTTTACGTTCTCAATAATAAATTTTTTTGGTAAAAGTAGGCCATTAAACACCATTTTGCAGAGACAGAAATTAATTGACTTGGATTGGAGGTCTAATTTTTTCTCCATCTAGCGTAATTTCCTACTATTTCCGCTTTCTTGACTTAAGTTTGTTTAAATTTTTCGTTACCTATTCAAAAAATAAAATCATCACGATAGGATTGCGATTTGTTCACGATTCGTTTATTCACATCCAATCAAATGTATTTATTGCGTTATTGAACTCCAGAGACCTTCGACAATAGTTACAACTACAGTTTCGACTCGTTAGCTTCACTGGAAGCGAATTCACACACCTAGTTACATAAACAAACTTTCACATCAATCGTGAATGAGCAAATATAAAATCAGTTGGAAATATCTTATTTCTCTGAAAAATTCGATTTTTAATTTTCGAGATTTAATAACTATTTCTTGACTAGTGAGAAACGTGATTTTAAAGAATAACATTTATCAATTCTCATCGCGCACTTCTTTTTAGTGGTAATATTATTTATATCAAAACGATCAACCATTCTGTTTCCATCAACGTTTCTGATTGTTAACATTTTTTCGTATCTCGCATTGTTTGGCCGGAAAATAGAATTTTTTTAAAATGGCTGATTAGAGAACTTGTCCTTTATGTATTTTTATGCCTTAAACAAATGTACCAAAACGCAATTCAATCTGCTCATTCTTACAAAAGTTATCGTGTCCGTAGACAGCGTAAAAAACTTTTTTCCTTACTCTGAGGGTTTCTAAACGTGGAAATTTAATAAAAATTTGAAATGTCATTTTTCACATTAAACGAATACCTTCTTATATTATGAGAATGTGAAAAACACTTAGAGTTTTAAGATTTAATAACAGAAATGTAAAATATTTTATATATCTGAGAAAGGAAAGTTTTTTTACTAATCATAATATTTCTTTTTTCGCAGTCCGTGACATTAAGAAGGTGGCAGCAACCTGTGCAAAGAAAAGACTCTGTTGCGAGGATGACATTATCCGGGCTCCATTATGTGGTCGAGGTGAGTACTTTTTTAATTTATATTTCTAAGGAATTGAAGTCGTAATGCAACCGTAAACAGTAATAGGAAAAAAGCTAGTTTTTCAGGGTGAGTTTTGTATCTTAAAAAAGTAAATATACTAAGGAAAGTTTATATAGTCGTACATTTTCTTTAAAACCAAAAAAATGATTACTTCCCTTTCAATCTTTTAAAATTTTAGGAAATCTTTTAAAAATTATCAAAATCACTTGAATTTCTTAAAATTCCCTAAAAAACTTTTAAATCCCTTAAAAATCGGAAAAATCTCATTAATCCACTTTTTTCGAACAATCAATTTTATTTTTCATTACACCAACCGTCGTTTTTCTTTTGCTCGCTTTGAAGTTCATTTCGTTCATAGTGGGAGGTTGTCGGGAAACGACTCACGTTACACATCGAGGGTGGTGAGCCCGATTCGCAAACACAATTGCATTTTGGTGTTTTAAAATGAAGTAGATTCACCAGAATAACATAGAAAGGAGAATAGCGGGCTGGCAATTCCTACTTTTCAATGCCTAAACCGTGTTTAACTATGAAATTGCTGAAATTGGAATTATGATTGGACGTAACGGTGAAAACTCACATCGACGAAAATTCCAACTTTTCATCAACAATTTTTATTTTTTGCAAAATTTCCTTTTCAACGAAAGGGCACAATCCAGTCGATGAAATTAAAGATTTGAATTAATTTGTCTTTGCCTTCCTCTATAGGAATAACAAACTATAGAGAATTTGATATTCTGAAAAGGAATGAAAGATCGACTCTCTGAATTGAAATGGCTTATCCCATTTCAAATAGTGTACTAAAAGTGCAATATTTTAGTGTTTCATATCCAGTTATCCACTGCACATAAAATACATACATCCAAATTTTTCGATCGTAAAGGACAAAGCATTTTTACGCGCTTGATCAAAACTATAATTTGATATCCACTCACGTCTGATTTGTATATTTTAATTCATTCCCTCTTTTGAAATTTCATCATTATTTCAGTAGTATAAAAATCCCTTGCAATCTTTTAAATCCATCATATGAAATTAAAAACAATTTTTTTTAATCTTTTGGAATCACTTAAAATTACATCAAAATCATAAAGATTCCTAAAAATTCCAAATTTGGTATAGTCGTAATTTTGTATATCTTTTGTATTTAAATATTATGTTATATATTGTTCATGCAATTTTTTTCGAGTGCTGTAACGCTCATATTGTATTCTTAGATTATATATATTCCATATTAAGTAACAAAAGAAACTTTTAGTTTGAATTTATTTATTAATTATTAGAGTTTATAAACTAAACACATTGAATGAATTAGTGACTGTAAACCCAAAGACTGAAAGTAAGTACTCGGAATAGGTAATTCGAAAATTAATTAAACATCTGGATCAATAACTAACTCTCGTCGTCGGCTTATAATAGTTTCCTTAATTATTTCCGGAAACGCAAGCTTGCGCGCAGACGTTCACGTGTTTAAGGTGCATAAGTGGCGCAGCTTGTTCTTCTAAATGACGTAATGTGCTGGAGCAAAAACCCCTTTAACTATGTATAACTTACATGGTTGGCTAGAAATCTATTCGCCTATAGAGCTAACGAGGTTGCGGTGAGCACAGAGTTTCGTGCAACTCTAGTAGGCTTCCCTTGCAACACCGAGAAACAAGCTTTCAGCTCTCCAAAGTAGGGAGTTACCTACGTGCCCACGTAGTCTAGAATCCTTCAGGCCAAATCACTATATACAGTAACACCCGATGGTACTTTCGCGAAATTAGCCATTCAAATTACTGCCATTTTGAGATAATACTTACCGCATAAAAGCAAATATAGTTTCGCCGAGGGGGTTGACTGAAGTCACTGAAATCAATTAAAGTTTCTTAGAATCCTTAGAATATTTTCGAGAAAATTTTCAAAACCACGTGAATTCAACAGATAATGAAATCTCGAAATTTTATTATTGCTTCCTCATAGAGGGAGCTTTGCATTTTTATATTTTTATTTATTTTTTTTTTAGTATTATAAATAATCACAAAATGAATAAAATTTGCCTTAAAATTTGAAAGCTAGCAAAACTTTAAACTTTTAAAGCAGAAAATGGAATTTTTTTCAACTAATAATAGAATAAGATACTTTCAGCTTTTTCCAAGTGAAACCAAATTATTCAAATAATTTCAATAAGTTTGTAAAGTAATTGTAGGGATCTAGAAAGATAAACCAAGCGAACAAGCAAGAAATTAAGTTGTTCTAAAACTTCGCCGAGAATCAATTTCCGTTCACTTTGATGAAATTACACAAGCACGAGTGCTTGAAATCGTGCAATACTTTTTTTTGCTAAAAAAAAAAGCTCATAAAAATGAAATGTTATAATTACAGTTCTGTGAATGATGGCAGATGGTAGGAGCATTATAAAAAAAATCAACGTTCTCATTTCCTCTTTGTGAGGTAGAAAGGAGCTTGCATAATAACACTTTCTTATTATTACCTCATTAGCCCTAAGAAAAGTCCTTATTTATAAAGATTTTTCAAAACTTTTTTCATTCACTTTCTAAGTTTTATACAAGAAATATGTCCTCTTATTCTCTCCTGTTAAAGTAATTATTTACAGAAGAGAAGTGACGTGTTTTAGTTAAAAGAAACCTTAAAAGTTTAGCAACTTTAGATGGAACTTTATTTTACACTTTGTGAACAATGAAAAATAAAAATTGTAAAACGAACGTTATAAGGAAGAAATAAGGAAGAAATTCTAAGAATATCATTCATTGACTTTAAATTTCATAGGAGTTTATAAATAGGAATAAAAGGATTTCAACTTGAGAGCTGAAATTAGAATATCGATTAATAAAAAACATTTCAGTAATACTTTAAATCTTCAATTCAATTAAAACTGTTAAAATTTAAGAAGCTTTCAATATGGAAGCGTTTACATTTTTAAACCAAAGCTTTTAAATTATAATTGGCTAGCAATATTATACGCGAGATATAGTACGCGGGAAATCAATACATGGACAATTAATAATATTCAAAAAGAAAGAAGATTGTATAAAGGGATTTTACGAGATTTTACGTATGTTATAGGATTTTTATGGAATTTTAAGGAATTTCAAGGGGCTTGATGATATTTTTGTAGACTTTCAGGAATTTTAAGGGATTTAATGAAATTTTGTGGGATCTTAAGTTTCAAGATTTTAATAATCGTTGCAGAAAAAAGTGATTTATAATTTTTTGCGATGTAAAAACAAATCATGTATATAATTTGGTTTTTCTTGTACAAGAATATTCAATTCACATTATTTATAATACATGTATGGATTCTCCATGGCAACCGACGAACAAATCATACCTCATTTCGTGTGACAAGCAACAATAGCTAGCCGGATATTCCGTGATTCACTGCCAACACGAGTATTCGTTCGCGAACGTGAAACAGCAATGGAAAGAAATGGATATTGAAACCGGCTTTTCAATCCGCAATGCATCAGAAAGAAAATCATTGATTACTTTCGGCCAACAATAATTTATGGAAAATTCTGTTCATTGCAGAATACTTGAAAATCAATTGCCGAAGTTCATATTTAATCGAAGATAAATATTTTTCCACTGTTCAAACGGCTCATTTGATTGATTGACGGAAGAAGAAAAAGAACTTATTAGAAATGTCTTTTTTCAATCTTTTTAAACCATTAGAAAGACAGACTATGAAAGAGTTTTCAAATTTTGAAAGTCTAATTTTATAAAAGATATAGTTCAAAAATCGAAAGAAATGTTAATTTAAGTAAGTAAAGTTGATTTTTGAAAAAAGTTTCCAAAATTACTTTCTTAAGAATTTCCACGACTCTAGTTAGGACCTGGTTAGTTCCCCATTAGTACTTAAATTAGGGGCTTTAGTCTAGAACTGTAAGAAAATAGTTTCCCTAAAAATTAAAATACCATAAAAAAATGTTTAGATCCCTTAGAATTTCATAAAATCTTTTTAAAGTCCTTACAATTCCACGAGGAAATTTAAAATCTCTTAAAAAGTTGTCAAAATCTCTAAAAGTCTTAAAAATCTCATGAAATTTCTTTAAATTCTCTTAACCCCTTGAAAATTTCTTAAAATTACATGCAAATTCTTTAAATTCCTCAAAAAAATTGTTAATTTATTATGCATCATTCTTAAAAATAACTTATTAAAATTCTTTATAATACTTCAAAAGCCTGGGAATTCTTCGAAAATTTATTAAATAAACTTGAAAAGCTAAATAATATGACAAAAATAACATTGTTAGTTGTACAAAAAGTATAAGATTACTGATGTTCGAAAAATTATTCATTGTAAATAATTCAATTAGTAAGTAAAACTACTAAATAGATTAGTAATTTATTTCTTACTAATTTACTTTGGTAATAGGTGACTTACTATTTCCTTTATTGAAAAGAGAAATGACTAATTCAATAGTCAAATGTAAGGCTATTCATTTACTTTTTAGTCACATTCTTACTGATTCAGATTGAGAGAGTATAATAAGAAAAGCATATGTAGTAAATTTTTACTATTCAATCTGTCTACTCGGAATTGCAGAAGAGTTTTTTCGTGACTACGTAATATGGTCTCAAATAATAAAAACTCTTCGCTGAAATATAGTGGACTGGTAGATTTTTCCGTAACATTTTTTCCACTCTAAAAGAGTAAAGTAAGAACCTTTTCTGATGAAATGAAACTCTCTACACGTAAAAACGCAATGTTGAGAGGATAAATGCAAAATTCTTGTTCTAACTCCTGAGCTGCAAGAATTCAGCGAATTCAACGAATTCAGCCAGGTCGTATTCGTTGTGAGGCGTGGAAAAGCCTCAATTTAAAAAGTAAGTCATATGCGCTAAAACCATTCTCTTCTCAGGCGTGTCTAACCTGAAGTCTTCACGTACGGATGCAGACGGGCGTATATGCACTTTAGGGTGTGACGCTGTGCTGGTCCGAAAGCACGGTCTCTTAGGCTCTTAAGATGTCACTTTACACAGGACGAAGAAACCTCTTCGGTACACGTGTCTCATTTATGCGACCGTACCATTCGTACGTGTCTGCTTCTCTTAGCTTTGTCCTAAGTAAAATACCGCCTCAAGTTTCTCTTAAAAAAAGTCAAAAACTTTTGTACCTAATCAACTAGAAAATATGTGGGCGTCCGCATGAAAAGCACCCTTGTGGTTGGTATGGAGTTATGTATAGGGCCGTATAGTCGGACGTATTCCCGCTATTTAAGCCCAAGATAAACAATTTATGTTAAAAAACTTATTTAGGTAAACAAAAGATACACTTGCAGTCGGAAGTTAAACAGGTTTTTAATTAAATCTAACAATAGCACCACAAACATTAAAAAATTGCAGCATTGATATTATTATAATACCCGTCCATTTAAAATTATTAATATTTTTATTTAGTTAACAATAATATGATCATTAAACAAAAACTGTTAAACATGTTAAAGGAAATAAAAATTTTAATTAAGGGTAGCTTACCCTCTTTTTTGTTATACCACTTTATTAATCATTCAAAAATAAAATTTGACTTGAATGAAAATCAGGAATTTTTGTGTATGTTAGCCACAGTGGATAATTAGCCCCCCGTCTAAGGGGGTGATCGTTGGAAAATAAATATGTCACTGCAATCTACTATCATAACTTAAGTTTAAATAATGTTTACCCTGCCTTCTAAATGATTAATTTCACTGAAAATTATATTTCTCAAGTAATTACTCGGAAACTTTGAAGGGTGATTTCATCCTCTAAATATGAATTTGGACATGTGTAAAAAATACTTGTACCTTATTTTTCAGTGCTAAAACCGACAATAAGGGCCTCTTTCATGCCCTATTTTTATTTAAAGAACCTAAAATTGTGGAATTTGTTTCAAAATATTTCTAGTTACTAAATGATTAGGTGTAAAAATAATAAATTATTTTAAAATCCACCCAGAGAGCGCTTCACGTTATTGAGGAAAGAGAGTTGGAGCAGAGAGCAGGTTCAGGTGAACGAGTTGAGAATACAGATATTCCACTCATTGTCCGGCCTGTTTCAGTAGCGAGGCTCCCAGTTAAGTAGTAAGTTTTGAAATATGGCCGACAGTTTCCGCGGTACCAACTTTAAAAGCACCCATACGCCGTAACTGGACTCTCTTTTACCCTACCCTCATCGAAATTAATCCTAGAATGTATGATATTTTTCGGTACCAGTGGTTCTCGATTCAAAATTTGTTTCATTTCTCACAAAAATGCAGTTTATCTCGATAAAAATTTTATAGCTTCAAAGTAAATCATCCATGATTAAAAACTTCTAAAACTAGGGCACAAGAATACTAGGGCCCATTAGGATACTAGCTGCCTAAATAGGCCTTAGGAGGGCAGCCATATTGAGGCCCTGATATTTATTATTTATTAATATACTATATTATGAACTGTAAAGTCTAAAAAATAACTAACTAAAGTAGCATCTTACTTTCCGTGGGGTTATTTGAGGTAATATTAATTTGAATAAATATATTTGTATATGTTCTGTTTTAGTTTTAGTGTTGCAGTAACTTATAATATACAGGGTTTAATTTCTAAGGGCTTGTCTATTGTAACTACCACTCCAGTAACGATCCAATGTTCATGTGTCTGAATATTCATATTTTCATTAGTGACCTGGTCAATGTATGGTGATCCATCATGCGTCATATGCGCATCTTGCTCTCGGTTAGTATGACAGCAGTATGTGGTTATATATCTTCATCATATAGAAGCTATTAGTTTTGCTTAGAATATCTACATTTGAATCAATTCATAACATTTTTAATACATTTACCATATATAGAAAACTCGTTTCATTTTTCTCACTGACTCTTTTTATTGTTGCCCAATTAGCTTAAAAAATAATTTTTCCTTTGAAAAAACAGAACTGTTTCTCCTGAAAGGAAATTAGGATCAATATGCATTATGCTTTGAAGTTTTATTTAACTGAATGATTTTGAAAGCCCTGAGCCAATGAAGCGAGGATAATATCGCTTCCGTTTTAATACAAGCATAATTGATCATAGTAATACGTGACGTGAAGCGGAAAAGCAGCGAATAATAGAATTAGCAAAGTTCCATAGCTATTTCAATTTACACTATTATGAAACAAACGAAAATGTTAAATAAATTTTCAATTTAAATATTTACGATCAATTAGTCTTCCAATATTATAAAAACCTTTTAACGATCTCAGGTAGAAATTGTATAATTAAGACCCAAGTCGGATTCCAACTATTTTGTCCTACTTTTATTAGGGCTCTCGCTAGATTTATTTTGAGTTATGCAATTTCTAAATAAGTGTTTTTGAGAATTTTCACGAGTCAAGTTAGGGCCTTATTAGCCTACAATTGCTCCAATTAAATTATTTACCTACAAATTTGAATATTTAAACTTCAACGTAATTAAAACATTCATTAACTCCTTTATTATGTTGGACATGCCAAATTTATGTTATTAAAGACTTTTTCTCTGACAAATGAGTGTTAAGCGTGGAATAATACATTTTAACGTTGAGTTTAACCCGGCCTGACATTTCGTTTACTTTTCTACTGAATTTTCTGAACCGACATTTGCTTAATTGCTTCACAAGATTTTGCACGTGACTTGCGAACAGGGCACGCGGAACGCGTTCATACGTCACTGTGATGTAACTACGTCGATAACTCTTCCCTCGAATATTGCGCCGCAAATTACGTGAAATGTTCTTGTTATGCGCTTGCAACGAGTTACTTCCAAGTAGTACAAGTCAGAATGTAGTGAAGCTCATGTTCATAATCTTTGAATCATTAAATAAAGTTTCTCACGAGTTGACGATAATTATTATTAACAAAGCAATCTTCTGAAGTCTGCTTTTTACACGATTGGTTTTTATTACATTCATTACTGGTCGTCATCTATTCACCTTTTTTCACCTATTTTTAATTTGTTCTCCTATTATTTCAACTATATTTGATAATTTTTCAACTTTTTCACCTTTTTCAATTTGAATTTCTTTTGAATTTTGACTCAAATCAGAGGGCAAGTTTTCTTTTTACTTTTAGCCAAACTTTTTAATATCTCAATTTAATAGTCGATTTAAATTTATTTTCGAGATTTTCGTCTTAAAAAGAGTTTGGGGGGTGAAATTTGACTGGCATCCCGCTCATACGAGGATCAAACTTTTTTTAGGAGCACACACCCAAACGGTGGTTTTCCACGATCTTCCTTTTGTCACATCAAAATTACCACTAAGGAATTTTTTAAACCACTCGAAACATTGTGTTTTGCCAAAAGCATGTTCACCATAAGCGTCGACAAGCATTCCATGCGATTCTGCAGCAGTTTTCTTCAAGTGATAACAAAAAACCAGTGCTGTCCGCAAATCGTAGTTCGTAGGCACAAAACTCGACATGTTGATGCTTATAATAAATACACTGGTATTGGGGTTGTTGTCGACTGGCAATCTTTCTCAGCTGCTAGATGGAGAAGATGGCGCTCCAGATATAAGGAAATTTCGGTTTCATACTTCTAGATCTGGTACATATATATATATATATATATATATGTGTATTTTTATCAAGCCTCAATCACCTGAAGTTAATGGAATTATATTGTTCTTGAAAAGGTGCTATTGTTTGCGCGAATATCTTCGCAGGGTCGATATTTTAGATTAAAATAACTGAGACGTCAGTTAATAACGGGAGATTATTGAGTTTTCCTTAATAAACGGCGCCATGTTCTCCTTATTATGTCGCCAGTAAAGCAGGCGAAGGTAAATTTTAACAAAAACTTTACCAGGCACCGGAAGCTAGCTCTTCTCCATGCATTGCATCTGCATATCGTATAGTATGAGCGCTATTAATAGGAAACAAGGCAAGAGAAAATTATTAAAAATTACAGCGATGCTTCGCTCCAATCGTGAAAATTTCAAAATTACTAGAGAGGGTAGTTTTTTTTAATGGATTGGAGTAATTGGATTTTTTTTTAACAAACGGCAGCAGAAGATATTAGTTTTGAGTGAATTTTAAATGAATCGTGTAATTTAGTTTTCCTGTGCCTTTTCCTTTTCCTTAATTTTTAATCAGTTTCGAAACTTAATAAGTACTGTCTGAAACTAAATTAGTGAGATATTACTATTGAAATAGTGCAGATTCTTTTACTAATTGACTTTAGTAAGCATTTTCGCTATTATTTAGTTAAAAACTACTAATTCACAATAAAAAACTACTATGTAATTGATTTAGTGAGGGCAACTAACTCTACTAGGCTTAGTGAAAAATATTCACTCTTGCAAAACGTGAGGTTGGCGTATAGCTAAATTTGCTCTTACAGTAAAGTATCACATGCTCTTAAGCGTGACAGTCGCCTTTACACATCACCGGCATATGGCGTGTTATATTTTCATGTTATATTTTGTCAACAAAAGCAACAGAAATTTTTTTCGAGATTCTCATTATACTGTGACACCTAGTATCAAATTTCCATGTTCTTCTGAAAGCATAGAGGTAAAATTTTGTGAAAAGGACGATATAAATAGTATTTATATTCCTTGAAATTACTTAATATCCCATAAAATATTTTTAGACCCCTTAAAATTACTTAAAATGCCATAAAAACTTGTGAAATGATTAAATTTCGCAAATTCATTGAAGTTTTATTATTATTAAATATTATTATTTAAATTGACAAACTGAAAAAATATGATCACTTTTAAGAAAGTGGATTTAAAGTAGTATTGTCCAGAGCCTAGAGAGAGATTCTTCTCTAGAGTTGAATATTTTTTTCTTTACTTATTTGAAGAAAATGAGATTCTCGCTGCCAGTCGCGAGAATCCAAATAATCATGACATACCATTAAGAGTAAATCAGCAAGTTCGTGGGGTGTCGGATAGATTGTCTGGGAAAAATTAAATCCTCTGGAGGGTCCACGAGATTTAAGTCGAGCAGAAGGAAAGAATTAAGGAGGAAAATTTGCTTAGCCCTGCATTTCCGGCCCGTTATAATTACATCATCTCCATGGCGCGGTGTGTAGTTATTTCAAAAATTATACAAAGTATTCCGCGCAATTTATTTTCTTCATAAATTTTCTACATTTATGAAAGATTACAAGTTCTTTAGTTCAAGTAAATTTTATTTCACAAATTGAATTACTAAAATGAAAAATTTCATTAAAATGTGCCTTAAAACAGAATATAATTTGAAACGTGCCAATATTTTGGAAACATCAATCTCTACAAGCTTCCAGTTTAATATCTTCGTTTTATGTATAATTAAATCACTAATAAGGGACTAATAAATTGATTTAAAAAATTTGAAAACAATTATTTAGAAATTAAATTAATTAGGCGCTAGTTAGATTTGCTATAGTTAGAGCCCAATAAAAGTGGAACAAACTATAGTTTGATTCCTACTTGAGCGCTACAATTCAATTTCTATCCAGGTGGAAAACACGATCGATTTTCGAATAGGGCCGAGGGAGTGGGAGGGGATGGGGGGCTAGTAAGGTAAAATTTTATTTCGCACTCGAGTCACGGGAGTTCACATTAGTAGTGTTTATTGTATTGTTCGGGTCTACTGGACTCCCCTCGACGGGATAAAATCCTGCGCACAAGTCTTAATCGTTAATTATCCAACTGGTTGGAGCGACCTGGCTTTACGTTAGGCGGATTGCAATTAAGGCAATGTCGTAATTTCTGGCGTACGTGCCTAATCGCTATTTAAAAAAAAAGTATAGGTACTCGTCAACTACAATAAAATCAGTCGACATTTTGCTCTCTTATTCTACAAAGAAAATCTACTCTTTGTTTAAACACTATTACTTAAATTACAATTAAACTTTATTATCTTTTTTGCCTTCCTATATAGTGACCAGAGCTTGCAGATTGGGGATGAAATTTTCCCTTTCCTCTTTGCCATTTTGTGGATATATAGAAGCAATTTCTCAAATATAATTTAAGAATATATTGCAATTATATTACTTTTTTAAGTTGTGCTTTAATTATATTTAAGAAATTGTTTTTTTTTCATAAAATGAAATCAAATTAAATCTCTTAAAATATCTTGTTTAACCCCCTTGATTTCATAAAATTCCTTGAAATTACTTAACTTCCCATAAAATACCATAAAAACTGAGGATATTTCCCGGGTGAATTTCTACCACTTTTTTATAGAAATATCTATATATTAATGTCCCATTAATTTGGCAAGACATTTGACATATTTTTCTTTGAAATTAATATAAAAAAAGTTTTATCGGGAGTAAAAGGGGTGAATAAAGGGTAAACGAAACTTTTTCGATTCTTCTTGAGAGCATTGGCGTGTGTTACTTAAACGTACAGTTTGCGACAGGTACGAAAAGAAAAGCAGCCTAGGGGAGAAAAAGCAAGTCAGCGTGGTGTACGAAATCCGACAATATTCCGCCATCGGCGAAGCAGGTTCGGAACTTTTGACTCGGATGTCGATAGCAAATGCACATCATAAATTCTAGAGGGCATCGCGACCCGTAGATAAACGAAAATAAAGGAGAAATACGACCGTATTACGACCAGGGTTAGATTCTGTGTGGGTACGCATAAATGAGCGCACATGTGTTTATCATTTACGTTCATGTATGCACAAAATGGGCAGTGGCAGAGATATGCGGCGGTACAACTGTAAAACTGCATCCGAACTTTCCCACGAATATATCTATTTTTCGTGTTTTCCGGCTCGACTGACTTACTGCGAAAAGCAGCTGTTGTGTTTTGTTGTGAAAAATCAAAAATTCAAATTTCAAAACGCTACATTTACCATTTTTTGTTTAGATTAAAAGTATGAACAATTTTTTTCATCACAGGTTGTGATCTATTCACCTTTTTTCACTTCTGGACATGTGGTATAATTACCATACTTTTTTAACAAAAAATATAAATGGTCTAGTTTTAGTGAAAAATATTTATCATTGCGGACGCGAAGTTGGCGAAACTAAATTTCCTCTTATGGAAGTAACATATGCCCTTAACTGCATAAATCACAGAGTTGTACAAGTGGAGTTTCCAAACCTAATTTCCATAATATTATTGTGTACGCGATTCACGATAAGTATAAGATTTTGTATCTCAGAAATTATAACATGGTTTATTAGCTCCGTGGAAACTTTCATTGAAACCGAGTATTTGTACGGGCAGGTTACAAACTCGAGAAGAAACTTGAGCTTCTGTGTTTCAGATGCACTCTATATCGAGTCCCTACACTCAGAACAGAAAAAAATATAGGTCACTTAGATGCAGTCAGGTGGAAAATGCGAAAATAAAACTATTTTAAGCCAACTGAAAATATATATCGGAATATCTGCATTTCATCCAATAAATTTTAGACAATTTGCCTCTATCAAAGCAAAAGAGTTACCATACAATATTAAAAGGCTACTTTTTAAAGTCGATAAAGTAAGCATTCATGAGTAGGAAACAATTTAATTAAAATTGTGGTTAGCTATTTTAATCAAAGTAATTTTAGAGTATATTACTTGAAATAAAGTAATCAAAGTTTTTTAGCATTTGCCAACTTGTGGAGAAGCTTGCGAGGGTAAAATATAGTGTAAATCGTTCGTGTTGTAAGTTATGTTCTTTTGACCTCAACCTTCTTCTTGCTCATCTCGGCTCTTGTTGCAAGTACCCTTACATTATGTTCCATATAGAAACACAGGTATGGTTTTCGTCCTATGTTTCCATTACGTATGGACTGACTCAGTATATCTCTCCAGTTTCCTCCTTTTTTCGCCTATTTAAAAATGACTGAAGTACAAACGACAAATGTTTGACTATGTTAAGTTCAAGCAGCTTTTAAAAAACTCGCTATAAAAAGAATGTTGGGAACTGTTTTGTCTATCTATAAGTTTTATAGGTAATTTAGAAATTGGTTTTAAAAATTTAGAGCTAACATATATTTTAACCCACCTGATTCTGCTCTTCTCTCCCATATACGCCTGATCGCACAAAATTTACTCCCCTTCGTAAAATTATCGCCTGCACTATTGTATTTTCTCGTTGAGCCGGACGTCGTAGACTATGTTTACTGAGTTTATATGTCGACATAAACTTCAGCTAAAGTATGGGATCAAACTAAATTCAGTCTAGCCAGGTGCCTTTGAAGCTAAAAGCAATCGCCTGAAAAATAATACTATTATTTATACACATAACTTTCAAGAGCTTATTCTAAGTTACAAGGATTTTCAAATAGTAAATACACAAATTTATTGTGTGTTAGCATAAAATAAGGAAGAAAAATTTTATTTATTCTTCATTTGCAATATGTAAGAGAAAGCATTAAGTAATTAATACATTTTTTTATTTAAAAATAATTCCAATCCATAATTTCCTTCATATAGGTCAATCGAGTCGTCTCGACACAAGGAATATTTATTTTCCTCACATAAAACTTGTAAAATGAAATATTTTGTTAAACCCTTGTATAAGATTCAACTTAGTATCGAGTGGAAAAATTCTGTCTAATTTTATGAATTTATCATACGCACACACACGTATACATGCATCCGGACAATTTTTCAGGACATTATATTAGATATATTCCCCTTGAAATATATTGAAAACAAAACTTTTTTAGAAACTGGATTTTGTCACCACTGCAAAGCCTCCTCTATGAGGAAGCAAAATTCTTTAAAATCCTATAAATCTTTTTAAATTGCTTAATATCCCCGGTGATAACGAATTGTTGCTTTTAAATTTATTACAGTTACCACTGTAGAATGAAGTATGTGAGACTGGAAGAATGAAACTCAAAACACTTCATGAATAATGTTTATCAATAATTATATTAACTGTGATTGAGCTCCACTTATTAATAATCCGCAGTATAGGTTAACATAATCGCCTGAAATTCATCGCCTAGAAGACTCGAGGATCTCTTCGCTCAAAATCCTTTCAGATTCGCCATTAACACTTTTTCACGTCTTATCGCTCGCTCACCTCTCGACGGACGCCCTATAATTTTATTTTTCCTCGTCATCGTCATTTAATCATTAACGACCTCTGAAACTTTTACCAGGAATATTTGATTCCAAATATAATCAATAACACTAGTAATTTTTTTAAATGACTTTAAATCTCTTAAAATTTTTTACAATTCTCTAAAGTACTTTAAATTGCTTGAAATTTCTTAAGAAATCTCCGTTCTGATTTTGCAAAACTTATTTCTCACGCATTTTTATAAAAAAACATACCCTAAACAACTTTACGTATGTCAATAGGAAACAATGATTATTTCCATCCAACAAGTGTGGGATATCGGTTTAACTCTGTTTTTCTAATCACCCTATGTTATACATGAAATAGAAGATAATGTTGAACGTGAGAGGATGAGAGCGAAACAGGAGTGAAACTTGCTGCCCAGAGTTACTGCATGCCTGTCATACCTAATTGAAAACCCGCACGCACGAGCATCCGACGAATCCCTATAAATTTCAATGAAACCATGGACAAGTTGGTTTTGACAACAATAACAGAGCAACAACAGAGCAACTAAGTAATAGAGAAATAGAGGCGACTGTGCGCAATCTGCCGAGCAACCCTAACAACTTTGGAACGAATGTCAGGTCGTAAAAGAAATTTTTAACGTTTGGTTGTTACAAGCCGAACGAGACCTGGCGTCATGTGAAAACGAATTGGCTAGTGGATTTTATTGTTTGCACTTTAACGACCAACATTTCTGGTCTGAAAACCCTTTCGCAAACGGTATTCAACATTTAGCATTCAAACGACTTCATTTCATTTAACTCAAAAAAAAATTAATTTTCTACCTTTTTCGAGCTGAAAGGGACTTTAAAAAAAACTTCGTGACATTTTCTGGATTTCTGTCGAATCAGCAAATTTCAATCAGAAAACAATTTAAACGCAAAATAGAGCGTATTTTTGTTTAATTTTAAGAAAAATTTCACGAGATTTTACAAAATTCTGAAGATATCATAAAAATTTTAAGTGATTTCAGAAGTTTTCAAAGATTTCAAATATTTTAAGACATTTTAAGTTTATAGATTAATAATAAAAACAAATAAATAAATTAGGCATTGCAATTTGGTCCTTGAATTGAAATCCATTAAATATATTAAACTAGCCTACAATTTTTGATATTTTTTTTGTTTTTTTATAAATGGAAATGTTGAGATGTGAAAATATAAGATAGGAATCTGACGTATCGAGATGAAACTGCTACTAGTTAAATCCGGGCAAGTAGAAGGCTAATTAGAGAATTAATGTTATAAGACGACAATTTTAGATAAGAGAATACATATATAGTGCATAGCAGTGATATTGCGGTCTTGCCATCTACGAGTTTCCTACGAAATCCGGAAGTAGGAAATGCAGAAATAGCAGGATAGCGTCGGCGTCGTCCCTACGTCGGGTACAGCTTATCGCCATCTTATCAATTTTACCTCATCTCCTACTTTCATACCGTCAGAATTGTTGGAAGACATTCGAATCTTGAAATTAAATCTGCTGTCGCATTTCGTTTTCAAAAATATCGACACTTTCAATGAATATGATGACTCTACTTCTAACGTTAAAGATTTATTTCTAAATCACGTATCCTCACTCTTGAAGTCGAAATTAAAAAAATATGTAGTTCAATTTGAATTTATCAATTTTCCTCAATCAATCTATCAATCCTTTCAAAAATAGTTTGATGAAAAGTTTTTCGGTTCATATTTCAAATTACTTTATAAGATCGGGTGCTAATAGGAAAACAATTTTCTTAAAGCTTTTCATAATTTAATATTTTTTACGATTTTTGAACTAAGTATATGCTTTATAAAGTTTGTCTTTCACAATTTGGAAAGTTTCAAAGTCTGTCAGGTAGAGTCCTGCTTTTAAAAAGAAAAACAATTATTTAGAAAGTTAGTAACTCTAAATAAACCTTTCCAATGGTTCAAAAAGGTCCACACAAAAACATTTGTAACATTATTTTTCCAGTGACTTTTTTTAAAAGTTGCATGAACTTCTCAAACACAATTTTTAAAATTGTCTCTTTTCCTATAATAAAGTGATGACAGGAGAGAATCAATTAGGTTGAATCGATTTTGGAAATCGCAGTGAAACACAATGCAATTAAGGGACGCCGAGTTTCATGGCACAATAGGAAGACCGGAAGCCAGAGGGGTAGTTATATCTTCCATATATCCATGCATACATGCACATTACAGTTATGCGGCATCCTGCTGAGGCCGCATTCCGGTATTATAATGTAATACTGAAGTAGCAGCCGGCTTAGATCCTATTATCGATATTATCCGTTTTGCATTTAGAATACCGCTTCATAGCTCGTTTGTAGTGCCCGGAAAATCCAATGTATTATGAGTTGCACTACTGATCATAGGTCCGGATTTTCCAAATACCATCAAAACTCTCCATGTA
>JAUESI010000015.1:3389366-3443502 GCA_032275145.1 Synergus laeviventris | reverse complement strand
ATCTTAAATCTGTCTACAGGAAAACAAGAATGTAAAAAAAACAGTTCAGATGGATAAAAGTCAGAAAAGATCCTAAAAGAAAGAGGTTGTAATTATATCAAAACTGCTTCTATAAAATAGAAGTGATTTAAAAGTATTTCAAAGGATTTTAAAAGATTTTTAAAAACTTAAAGTGGTTTTAAGGAATTTTAAAAAATTTCAAAAGAATGTCAGGATTTTAAGACATTTTATGAGATCTCAAAACATTTTGAATGATTTTAAGTGATTTTAAGAATGCCCTAGATTTTAATTTTAGGAGTAAAAAGTAAAAAGAAATTCGTTAATGCACGAATGAATCGATACTTGAAAGCTTAGGGGAAATTGTATCTTATTCTTTGAACGTTGATTGGTGTCAAGTGCCTTGAAGCTCTTTCCAATTGAATACTAGAAGACATTTCCGTAATATTTCAATAATATTTTAATAAAGTGTACAAGATCGAGAAATATAGAAGTTGAAAAGAATTTAATCGCTTTACTACTCGCTTCTAATAAAAAAAACCCCAAGAAATTGACGGAAAGGGGCTGAGAAAATTTAATGAGTATTACCGATTCGAAGTAACTTAGGTTTGAAGTTAAATTTGAATTTTTTTTTATGATTGCAGACACTCACTCGACCACGTCCAAAGGAAAGAACAGAGACTCGATCGGAATCAAGAAGTTTTCCACCTGGTGCATTATCCTCGGTTCCTCGAGCAGAAGAAAGTTCCTTGCATCTGGAAGGGAGACTGGATGAGGAAGATTCATTTTTTGAGAGACCGCCACCTCCACCTCCTCCACCCTTGCCTCAGCCATCACACGTCCAGGTAGATTCTACAAAGGATGAAGGAGTTGCCATCGCAGCTGCAGAACTTCAGGAACCTGCTCCTGCAACAGAACGTGACACTACAGAAGAGTTATTGAGGTGAGACGCTGGAATTATTGCCTAACGTTTCTATACTAGAATAATACTTGAAGTTTTTTCAATCTTTATGAAAGTCTCATGCTTCAAATTTATTGCGTACTAGCAGAAATTCATCCGGCATTGCCCGGGATTTTAAGAGATTTGAAGTCTATTTAAGGAATTTGAGAGAATTTTTAAAGAATTAAAAAATATTTCGTAGAGATGGCATTTTTTAAAGGTTTTAAGAGTTTTTAGGGAATTTAGAGAAATGTTAAAGGGACTTTAAAGGATTGCGAAAGGTTTTAAGCGATTCTAAGAAATTTCAAGAGCTTCTAAGAGATTTACAAAAATTAATGGACACCCTGATTAAATAAATAAATATTTTCTATTTTCAGGTTTTCATTCCACACAGACGAGAGATCAACAATCGACGGACAAACCAGAAGGCCTCGAGCGATTACGAGGGATCATTATACTTCAAGGTCTATATTTAATTTGCATCTGATCTTATAAAATATTAGAAGCTTGCAATTTTGGAAAACTGTCAAATAAATGTCTCAACTTATTTTAATTTTCAGATCAAGACACGAGTTTGCCGGTTCCGATGTCGAGGTTCAGCCAATCGAAGGTGTTACACTGAGAAAAGACAAAGGCGGGAAAAGAATATCACCAGCCACTATTGACAGAATTTTTGACAATAGTAATCGACGATTATATGGCATGGGAATCGTAGGACGATTTTTTGGGTAAAAACTATTTCTTCAAAAGTTCTCAGATCTCAACATAATCTAAAGAATTCCATTTCCTTTCTGTTGTTTTTTAATTTCCTTTTTTTAAGCCCCTTCTTTAAAATACAAAGCATGACCTTCTCAGAGTTCCTTTCTTCTTTACACAAGTTTCAAGTTTCTCCACCCGAGTCTTTATCCTCTTTGAATAGAATTAAATTAAAATTATTAAAGCTACTTATGAAGTATTTAGCTAGATCTCAAAATAATTTAATACAGCTTTTCCGGAAAATGATTTAGAAAATGCCATGCTTTTCGAGAAGGTATATGCAATTCAAATTAAAGTTGTATTCATCTTCAATGCTTTATGTTCAAACCGTATTTATCAAACCTTCCATATCATTCTTAATCGCCATTCTTAAATGTTAATACGCAGGTCGCGTGCTTGTGAAAAATTGGAACACGCTTCACATATGCCATTAAGTTTAAAAGAGGGAGAATAAAAATGCTAAATTACAAGCGCTTGGAAAGCGAAACTTAACGGGAAATGTCATTCCATACTATTTCAAAAAAATTTTCAACGAAAGGGCCTCGAGAATATCACTGAGACATTTCAAAAATGTCGTTCCGTTCAGAACTGGCGAGTGTAATAAAAAAGCACTCTTATATTCAATTTTTAAAAAATTCGCTTTTATAAACTAAAATTCCTCAAATTTATGGGCGTTTGATCAAAATCCACATTTCAAAATTTCATTTATTTTAGATTTCTTCATTTTACTGATCAAATATTATAATTAGATATTTTCTAGTTCTGTCTCATGATTCACTTTGCGTATAGGAATACTCCTATTCGCTCTATAGACACAATCCTATAATATTTGTTGAGTAACATGGGGAAATCGAATTTTGCATTTAGAACTTGGTCCAACACCCTTATTCGCTCAAAAGTTCCAACCAGGAACGAAAAAAAATCCCCAAAGAAGTTCATGTATTCAAAATTTGAAAATAAATTCATGTTTTTTTTTATAGGAGATCATTCAGGAAAAGTGTAGCACATAAACCGGACGTAAGAAAACAACTGGACGACTTTGAGGATCACAGACCATATTTCACATATTGGATCACCACTGTTCAAATTTTAATTTTGATAATCTCACTGGCTTGCTATGGATTTGGTCCAGTTGGAATGGATCTCAGCCAAAAATCAGGATTGGTAAGAATTTCGAAACCATCAAAACTTTGTCTATTTTCTTGGCGTAGATTCAAATTTCTTCTTGAAATAAAAACAAAATATTCCTGGCAATATAAAAAACAAGCTATTTCAATACAAATATATTGTAACTTGAAATATATTTTTCATTTTGTTTCCGAGCAAAGAAAAAACTGTTACAAATAAAAACACAATTGTCAGCTCAAGGATAATAAGTCATAAACGTCATATATCATGACTTGTGCGTAGGATATAAATGTGCCCTTATAAATAATCATGAGAGTTTCACACAGTATTCTCGTTATTCACATACACATCCATCGATTCAATCTATTTTCCCGATTCTGTGCCAATGTACACAATTGTAAAATCACGTTTGTTCCCGAATTAATTTCCATTCATCCTCGTCGACTCCATGTACAAATAGGTTTGTTGATGCAATTTATTAACGCCAAAGAACAATGAAATGAAATCACATGTTCCAGAACGAATTTACTATAGAGTGGTCAGTCACTAGCAAAAAAAGACGGCTTACGAATTTCATTAATTACATTAAAATCTCCTCACGAATGACCATACTTAATATTCCTGAATAATGATGCCATTTTCTCTTTTTCTGTTTTATGAAAATGTTAACAAGCGACCTTTTCAATCTGAAAACATTTTAAATTGATTTTTGAAATCCTGTGAAATGTCTTGAAAATCTTTAAACCCTTTTGAATTCCTTTGAAATCCCTTCAAATTCTTTACCTAAATTCATTTAAAAACTCTCAAAATGCATTCAAATTTACTAAAATCAAATAAAATCACTTGAAATGCTTTAAAGTATCTTCTAAATATCATCAAATTCTTTAGAATCATTTTAAATCTCTTGAAATTCTCAGCGATGATTGTGTTAAATTAATGACATATAGACATTATTGTTTTGATTTTAATAGTCTTTTTAAATTGTAGGTACTTGTGACGAGTCTTTCTCTACAACAAGTCGACTATCAGGAGCCAGCGAATTTTTGGATTGGTCCGAGAGCAGCAGATTTAATTCATTTGGGGGCAAAATTTGCTCCTTGTATGCGAAGGGACATCAAAATCCTCAAAGAAATCGATGTTTGGAGAGAAAGAGAAAGAGACACTGCTTGCTGTATCAGAAATGACGACTCTGGATGCGTTCAATCCAGCAAAGCTGACTGTTCAGTGAGTACTTTTATATGTTATCATCTTAACATTCATTCTCTATTTATTGGCTATTATACTCTCGCCCAGATTTATAATATAAATTTGTCTTTTCCAACCCAACTGGTCCGGGGATTGAGATCGACCATGACGGTAATGATCGCCAGATAGTGAAGATATACAAATCATATTTTACCCTTTGCATGTCCAATTGTATTATAGATAATAATATTTTATTTTTTATTTAAGGACGTTAGGTCAAAATTCTAATCTCCAAATTGTATTTCCTCATTTTAAGGAAAAATTATTCAAACTAAATTGTTTTTCGCTCTGTAGACGCATTCATATTTCTAAAAGAAGTACGTATAACGCGAAAAAGTATCTAATTGTAATATTTATTAATTAAAATGAGAAAATGGAATTTTTAAGTCAGAACTTGGTTCTAACACTCTTAAATATGAAGTTTAGTAAAGTAGTTTAGTGAATTAGTTTAGTAAATTAATTTATCGAATTGTAAGATACACTTCGATAAATTCTTGGCTGTAAAAAGTAATCAGATTTTTTACACCAATAAACGAGGGGTATATAATTTTGTATTAAATGACATTCTCCAAACCATAAAAATGCAAATTAATTACAAGTTTAACAATTTCAGAATAATTTATGTACCCCTTACAAAAACTATTTATTATGAAATTATGTATTTTCACCGTGAGTATTTTCAAAATTTAGTATTAACGAAGTAAAAATATTATTTAAGTGAGTTGGATCTAACTTCTGACCTCAAAATTTGAATTCTTCATTTTACTCATCAAATATTATAATTAGATTTTTTTTTCGTTCTGTAGCGCTATTCATAAATAAAAAAGAAATATCTCTACTGAGTGAAAAAATTTATAATCTTAATCTTTCGTTTAGAAAATGAAAAAATAGAATATTTTCGTTCTAGAGACAAGATGAGGAAATCAAATTTTGAGGATAGAAATTTGATCTCACACCGTTTAAGATTTTATTTTCTAATTTCACATTTTATTGCGATTAGAATACAATATCGACCTGGAAGAAATGGGGACCTGGAGACAATGGACCTGGTGGAAGAATTAGTGGATCAGTCTGTGGTTTAGACCCGAAATTTTGTGATGCTCCAGCAAGTATAGCTCCCTATGAATGGCCAGACGACATAACAAAGTGGCCAATTTGTCGGAAGACGAATCCATTTAGTCAAAGGTTCAGGTAACGATTCATAAAAATTAATATGTAGCTTGGTTTTCTTTCTAAATAGGGAAATTTTCTTCTTGAAATCTAATATTAATCTTTTTTCAGTGGCAATTTTAATCAAGAAGGCAATAGTAATTTCCCTGTCGGTCGTTACAAAGATAAGATGGCAGAGCACATGGTCTGTGAAGTAATAGGACATCCTTGTTGTATTGGTATCCATGGAATGTGTAGGATCACAACAAAAGAATATTGCGATTTCGTACACGGCTATTTCCATGAGGAAGCTTCTCTCTGCTCTCAAGTCGAATGCCTGCATGATGTGTGTGGAATGATTCCGTTTTTACACCCTGAATGGCCGGATCAGTTTTACAGACTTTTTACTACAACCTTTCTTCATGCTGGGTAAGCAAATTATTATTTTTCTAAATTCTGAATTTAAAGGAAAATATATAAATATAATTTATGACTGATTTATATTTAAAAGTTTTTATGAATAAATGAAATAAGTTTTTTACAAGTAAAAAGAAAACCTGGTTGAGTTTAAATTAAACAAACGAATTGAACTCATCAAATTGTGTGTCGTCACCTATTCACCTTTTACATCCATTTTGAATTCGTTATCCTACATCACCGTAATTATAATTTATGTGAGGAGTGTAATTTTAAGGATGATCAATTTTCTAAAACAAGATTAAAATAGTCTGCATTTAGTTAAATATAGATAAGGGTTTAAACTACCAATGTATTAATTAATTTTTAATGTAATATCGAATTTAGATTAAGTTCATATTAATTATTCCTGTTTTCCCTTCTTTCCAGAATTATACATCTCGCAATCACCCTATTTGTTCAATATTTTCTTATGAGGGATTTGGAAAAATTAACTGGTTCCCTGCGCATAGCTTTGATTTACTTCATTGGCGCATTGGCTGGGAATTTGGCTAGTGCAATATTCATTCCTTATAGAGCTGAGGTTTGCAAATTATTTAATCTATAAATAGCAATATAAATTTCACACAGTACTGAGACCATACTGAGACATTATTTAAAGAATTAAGAACAATATTAAACAAGATGATTGATACGTCTTCTAGATGTCCTCACTTAGAATGATTGAAGAAAAAAATAACAAAGGAAACAAAGAATCGATGTTTTCGATATCAATATCCTATCACTAATTTCAAAATCTACCAGACTCTGAAAATTCTCTTTAATTAAGCAAATTCTTTTCCTTCTAGGTGGGGCCAGCAGGTGCACATTTTGCTCTTCTAGCAACGCAGATCGTTGAGGTTCTCCACTGTTGGCCGATGCTAAAGTATCCAAGAAGAGCCCTTTCCAAACTGATAGCAATCCTCGTGGTCCTGTTGATGCTGGGTGTTTTGCCTTGGGTAGACAACTATGCTCATCTTTTCGGTTTCATTTTCGGCTTCCTCGCCGCCTATGCCTTCATGCCATTCATCTCCTTCGGTCATTATGACCGCCGTCGAAAAGTTCTTCTAATCTGGGTCTGCACAGTCCTCATTGTTGGTCTCTTCACTTTGCTCCTCGCCTTGTTCTACAACATTCCAGTTTACGAGTGCGAAATCTGCAAACTCTTCAATTGTATTCCCTTCACTCGCGATTTCTGTGCTTCGCAGAATATCAATTTCAAAAGGGAGGAACCTGTATGACACACGGGGCCGCGGTTCCCAGTCGAGCGCGAAGTACCGTTCGGCCCCCAAATCTACGCTCGTTTTTACAACCTGGACGAAAAATCGCAACTGGAAATTCTGGCAATGATCTTTGCTCTCTGGCATTCGCATGTAGATGATGTAAATTTTGATCGAGGCAGGAAAGCCGTCCGATGAAGTAGAGACTTGCTTCCTCGAATTAGAGGATCGCTATTTTCGTAAATCAAGAAAACGACGCCTTTGAATCGCTAGATAACAATCGACATGAACAAGAGAAGATAAGAAAGTGCGCGGGTTAGATCACAAAAAAAATGACGCAAAAGTTATCCGCTTCTATCCTTCTCGCTACTGCCAAATAAAAAGAACTCTTGTTCGCCGACTGACGGCAAATAGCAATGCCTTAAAATTAAACGATCACCGCGAATCCCGCGGAAGGGGATCCCGAGAACTTCATTAGCGAAAGTCAGAGAAAATGTAAATATTAGGTATTCATTAATGAAGAGTCACCGGATCACTTTGATGATCGGAGGCAGTTTCTTAATATTATTCTCATGAATCCTTTTAAATCCTTCGTCATCGAGATATATAAGTCCGGAGGTATAATAGGGAAGGTGGTCCCTTTGCTCGTGTTAATAAATTTAAAGTTGTACATAAAAAGCAAACGAGCGGCTCTTGTTATATAACTTGTGGATCGACCTTAATAAGATAGATTTAGAAAACATTTCGAAAGTGTTTGCATTATTTTTTGCGTCTTGCATCGTTCTAAGAATGATTCAAGCGGCTCCGTAATTTAAGGATATTGGATTCATCTATCTTTAAATTTTACTAAAGGAGTATTAAAAATAGTTATTTTTGCGATGTATAACAATATGTACTCTTTTTAAAATTCCTTTAAAATTCCTTAAAATCAGTTGGCAGTTCTGATCTCGATTTTAAAGTACAGACGGCGAATACAAATCCGTTACGTTAAGTAAAATGAGGAAGTTAAATTTTGAAGTTAGGGTTCGAATCCAACGTCCTTAAGGTATACATATATATCTTTTCGATTACTCCAGGAAGTGCGAAACAAAAACAAAACAAAGAAGCGATGCTTCGAACTGTGATTGTGAGTTGGTGCTAAATCGGGACTCGCAACAACTTTTCATTTGGAACGAATTTTTTTTTATAAAAAGTGCGAGAGCTAAAGACACAAATATATCAGAACTCTTAATCAATTTTTCTGCGATTGTATATAATAGACTGTCATGAATGACTCGTGGTAGGTCGATTTGTAGGTACCACGCACATACGCAAAGTCGTTTAAGAATTCTAAGACTTAACTTATCATAACGTCGTGAATGTGTATTTTATTATAATGGGTAACGGACAAAGTGGAAACGTACCATTCGTTTATCGAATCGTATAGCTAACTAAGTCGTAACATGTGAAGAACGAGTTTGTCGAACGTACAAGAAAGAAAAATAATGTGCCACGAAGAGAGATTATGAATTTGTCGGAAAGTCCGATGTTAGGGTTTATACTTATTATAAACATTCGCTGATAAGTATTATTCTTTGCATATTTTCAAAAGACGTTAAGCACTCCACCTGAGATTTACTCGCGTTGCGGTGCAGCGATCTTGATTAGTTTCGTCCCAATCTTCGAAACAAGCAGCCTTTTCAGGAAAGTATCTCCTGCGAATCAAGACTTTTATGCTTAGAACGAAAGCGATACTAAAACTCAAAATGAAAATGAAAATAAAATATTCAATTTCTCTCTCTTTCTCTCTCTCTATCTATCTCTCTCTCCACGTAAGCAATTTAATAGGACTGGAGTCATTCATTTTTAAAGGTAGTTAGTAAGAAACTGTCGAGCGCGCTGCACGTAAATTTTCAGGAAATTCTTTAGATTGATTCTGAATTTGAAGAAAAAGTATCTTAAGAATGTTCCAGGTATATCTCCTTTACGAATAGATATTATTCAGACATATAGTATTTACTCCTATTTATTAAGTAAATTAATTAATACTCCTATTAAAATTCTTTCAGTTCTATTTAAAGCCCGCAAGATTATTTGACGAATAGTTTTTTGTGACACTTCGAGCTACTTCGAGAATACTTTGTCTAAATATTAATTAAAATTTTTTCAAAATATTAAATTGATTCGATAGCTCATTGTTTAAAAAACAATGGTAATTCGAAACTAAAATAAAACGACCTGGAACATCCTTAAGGCTATTTATTAGTTATCTCATTTCTACCTTATCGTCATTTTTCCCTGCAATGCCATTTCTATATTTTAGACATTTTTAACTCAATATCTGAATAAATATAGAAATGACATTGCAGAGAAAAAAGTGCCGATAGGGATTAGTTGAGGATCGGATAAATGATACACACTGTTCAAGTAATTCAACTTTATTTTGAACTTTTAATTTGTTAAATTTGCGTGCTTGACTTGAAATAAATTTTGTGGCTATTAAGAAAGAATAATATGCAAAAAATTGGAAAATTTTTTTTAACTTTAAGAGTAATTCAAGTTCTAATTTCAAATTTTGATTTCTTCATTTTACTCAAAAAAATATTATAATTAGATATTTTTCGTTCTGTAACGCAATTCACTCTTTAAATAGAATTCTGTGTACAAAGCAAGACAGTCTGTAATTGCAATATTTTTCGCGAAAAGTGAAAAGTTAATATTTTGTTTTGATTTCCAATTCCTGGTTTTCTGGGAAAAGTATTAAAATTAAATATTTTTTCCCTCTGTAGACAAATTTTTAGTTCAAAAAAGAAAAGTAGAAAAGTACTACAGGGTGAAAAAATATCTAATTATAATATTTTTTGAGTAAAACGAGGAAATAGAATTTTGAAGTTAGAACTTGTATACAACACTCTTAAGGTCAAGCATCAGTTATCGGCCTTAAGTTACCGAATTTTATTCCTTGCAATGCCATTTCTACATTTATTGAGATATCGAGTTGAAAAATTGTAAAATTAAAGTAAATACCTTAAAGTACGTTTATCTGATCCTAAATATTTACATTTTAAAAAAGTATTATTTTGAAAAGAATTATTTGTTATAAAAGTTTGGGATCAGATAAATGTACCTTAATGTATTTACTTTATCTTTACAAATTTTCAACTCGGTATCGCAATAAATGTAGAAATGGTATTTCAGAGAAAAAATGTCAGTAAGTTAGGAATCGGATAAGTGGTACATCGCCTGAACAAGAAAAAAATTACAACTAGTTGCAGAATACAGAGTGCTAACCTATAAATCTGTTCTCGCAGATTTATAACAGTATGAGTGACGATCATGATCATGAAGAGAGAGGAACGATTATTAATTCGACTTGCAAATTAACGAATACCTTCGCACTGAGGGGGGGAAAAAGCCTCTAAGACCTGTTGTATGTAACGTTAACATTCGATACATTCGAAAACTTTGTGATAAAACAGTTTTAAGAGGAAAAAAGAGACACAAACTTTTTCGAATTATATATATAGTATACATATATACATACGATGCGAAAGAAAAGCGAATGTGGCGATTGACGACGAGTAACATATTGTTATTATTGTAAATGTGTCACATACAGATAGCATGACTAAAAAAACTATGGAGAAAATAAATTGAAAAACTTCGATATTTCCATACCAGTCACAACGAGGTGAAATATTGTTTCGTGATTAAAAGCGAACTAAATTAGATTTTTAATATCTGAATTTCCAAAAGTGAAACTGCTGAAGTTTCCACTGCTGAAACTTTATTTTACTTTAACTAAAGTAGAACTTGTCGAGTAAAATGGAGAAATTTTTCTATTTTCATTGCTTAATTTTCATTTTAATTTGAAATATATTCGCTTTCGATCCAGGGCGAACCATATTGTAAATAAACGATTGCGTCGAAAATGGACCAAGTGAAGTATACATAAAGTTCATGCGTGTACTGTAAAACAGAAAATCCGATGTCGATGCGATAGATCGGTCGGAAATAGGATCGTTAACTAAAGATACAATTATTAATCTTAATATTAATGACATAAGAAAAGTCACGCTGGAAGTAGAAGGCGATCGTTTAGCATCGTTTTGTGTATTTTTAACAGAAGACAACAAATAATTCTCGTTTTTTCTCTGATAAAATTGAAAATTCATTGAATTGAATCCAAGTTCTAATCTCAAAATTTGAATTCTTCATTTTACTCAACAAATATTATAATTAGATACTTTTTCGCTGGGTAGTGCAATTCACTGTTTAAATAGAAATATGTATGCAGAGCAAAAAAACGTATATTTCATACTTTTTTTTTTTTTCTTTTTCTTTTTTTAATTGGGGAAACCGAATTTTGAGATTATAGAACTTTGATCCTTAATCAAATTTTTAGTGTGAGTGAATCATTTTTTTCAGAGAAGATGCGATCAGTATAGAAGATTTGAGTCAATGTGCACTGAATGACGCAAATGTATCAGATTAAAAGTGAGTTCTCTGGAGCGAAAGGGAATGAAAAATGAAATTGATATAACAGATCCCTCGCTTCGTGTTTCTTACTTAATACAATCCAACAAGCATTCCACCTCGGTTGTACGGTATTATTTTTCTGTATCCCTGTATCTATAAGAGTGTAAAATTCACGATGGACTAAAGTTATAAATAATGCGATTATTATGATTACGATTATCATTATATCCGTTATTTTGCAGCTTTGATTTTACCAGTACTCTGTAAGATCTTCAATTATGATTATCATTCATAATCATAACGAAATACATTGTACTTGTCGCTGTTATATACATATATACATATATATATATAAACACAATATATTAATTTAATAACAATAAAGAAAGCAAAAAAATAATGGAGGCAACTCTCTTTTAAAAAATCAATCCATATCACTTTTTAGATTCTTACTGTAAAAAGAACATCTATTTATTACTTAACACTTTTTTAAAACAATTTTTGGACCATTCCTCCCCCCCTTGAAACGTTACAATAAAACATGACACCCCCCTCACGTTTTATTATAACGTAACTTTCAATGATTTGGTTTCTTTATCGCTTTAAATATAATTTTTTAAACTACATACTAAGAAAAATCACTTTATATCATTTTTGGCTTATGTAATATGTAATGTAGAAGAATTTATATTTCTTTAAATTTCAACTATTTCAAAGGGTTTACCATTTACTACTTGACATCAATAAATACGATTTCAATCGTATTTGGTGTGACTTTAAGGAATTTCTAGATATTTCAAGAAAATATTTTCATAATTTTTTGGTATCCCTTACTCAGAACCCCTTATGCAAGCCCCATAGTGACGCCCCTGATACATAATGTGACGCGAATATAACTGCAACGCAACATAAAAGTTGATAAAAAATTAACGGTTTTTTGAAAATAAGAAGTAAGTACTACAGAAATTAAGTTTGATAAGGTTTAAGATATAATAATTAATTATTAAAATGTCGGTGAAATATAAAAATTAAACACAGAAGCCGTTAAAAAAATGTCATATGCGATTTCTAACCTACGAATTCCTAATTTAACGTCGTTTTGGTCGTTTTTGAATTTTTGAATTTTTTATCTATAATTTACTTTGAAACCTCTTAAAAATTAATAAACAAGTTTTTTCAGAATGGCGGATCCATCAGCCGATAACGCTTCATATCCAGAAAAAATTGCTGTTCGTGAATCGAAGAAAAACGAAGAAGCCGCGAAACTCAAGAAAGATACAGTTTCAGCTTCCTACGATCCAAGAAAGTTGTATATGCGAGGAAATATCGACTCTAAAAACGCAAAAGAATCTTCGTTTACAGGTAATGCTGAAAAAAGTGACGAAGACATTTCTTCTGATACAAAGAAACATAAAATCGAAGAAAATGAAGATTCAGACCTAGAGGACATTGATGATATCTATTTCAAACGGCGAAAAACTGGGTATTTGATGATACCCAAACCTAAAAAATACCTGATTGGCAACGGCGGTTGCTCTACTGTTTTGACTGATCAAAAAACGAAATCTGAGCAAAGTCTTCAAACGGAGATAGAATCTTCATCGTCAAACCAGCATTCTGATAAAGAAAGTGATACGGAACTGTCATGTAACAGTTCTTTTCATGATTGAGACAGTGGATTGAAAACGTTGAAACAATTTCTTACTTTAAAATTTGATTTCTTCATTTTACTTGATAAATAATGCAATTAGATGTTTTTTCGCTCTGTATAGTTATTTATTTTTTTAAATAGAATTATGTGTACAGAGAGCGAAAAAGTCTGTAATTTAAATAACTTTTGAGTAAAATGAAAGGATGGAATTTTCAAGTATATTTTGAATTTCAAATATTCCAAGCCATTTTCTTGACTTTAAGGGATTTTAAAATATCTCAAGAGATTCCCAAAGATTTCAAGCGACTTCTAGGGATTTTAAGACATTTTCAAAAGATTTAAAAAGTTTTTACGGGTTTTTAAAAGATTTCTATGTATTACCAAAATACTTGTAAGTATTTTAAAACATTCGGAAGATTTCAAGAGATTTTAACAGATTTGAAGGGATTTCCAACGGATTTTAAAAGATCTCAATCGCACAAAACTGTTCGAAATCCCTTGAAATCTTGCGAAATGCCATGAAACACTTGAAAACAACATTTTTTCACTGTTTATGCACATTTCTGTTTTAAAACTGAATATATACCTACATAACGAAAAGATATTTTATTTTAATAATTGTTGAGAAAAATGAATTTAATTTAGACTTTAAACCTTGGATCCAACACTCTTAAAATTAATTAAAGAGAGCAGAACTATTCAAACAAATTTAAATAACGCCTGACCTCAACGCTAAAATTGAGAGAATGACTTATATTGTTTTTATTTAAAAGAAAAAGAAATAGTCAACAATGTCTTGTTGAAACAAAAATTGAAAAAAATATAAATTTAGTCTTTTCTCTTTCCTAAATTGAATGTAATATATTCTGCAATAATACGAAAGAAATTGTCTTTTATCTACGAATAAATAAATATTATATTCGAAATTTTTCTTTAATATGTTATTTTTCATTTCCTTTCATCAAAGAACCGTAATCGAAATTATGAAATATTATTGATATTTTGGCAATTATTTTACGGTGGTCGTCAATTTGTACCCAAATTTCATTATTTTTATATACTTAAATATTCACCTGAAAAAAAAATAAGTTGATACATTCCTGGGTAATAAACCAACCACTTTCGAAAAGGCACGAAAAGGTTCGTCCTCCCTGTGCTATCCCCCTAGGCCACCAAGGCACCAATCACACCGAATGCAACCCAATGCTTATTGCTTACATTACACCATGGCTTCCAAGAATCCGCGATTTGGTAATCCCCATGCGTTAGGCAACGTATTAGCGGGTATTAGGGTATTAGGTATTTCCCGTTGTGACGTAATAATTCAAAATGACCATACGCTGGTGCATAAACATTGGCACGAAATGCATGGGACTGAACTTTATTTTTTTAATATCTTCATAAAAAATAATTTCCTAACATTTTAGTATTTGGAAAATAGTTTTAGTTTCTGAAAAAAAATGTATCTGTTTTATTCAATAGCTTTTCAGAAACTAAAACTATTTTCCAAATACTAAAATGTTAGGAAATTATTTTTTATGAAGATATTAAAAAAATAAAGTTCAGCCCCATGCATTTGGTGCCAATGTTTATGCACCAAATAAAATATTTGCATTATTCATGGTCATATTTCGCGGGAATTTTCGAAATGCTAAAAATGTTATTTTAATTATTATTGATAAATAATTGTCTATAGCAAAGATATTTGTCTATAGTATGAAGTAAAGACAAAGGTTCCGATATTTTCGAAACTATCGGAACCTTATAAAACAGAGTGAGGGCTCTAAATTCTAAACAAACCTCGTTTCAAAAAGATCGTACGTTTCTTAATTCTTTCTACCTCATGTGACAGATTCCGTTTTGAGACACAAGAGGGCCAGAAATTAGACGTTCTTGATGAATAACGTCACTCGGTCCGCGTCGTCGTCGTTCGACGAGGTTTCCAAGATGGCAAAAAAGACGTCGCTCGAAAAAGTGTCCCAAAACGAGGATAATAATAAAACAAATGACGATTCAGTAAACGACGATGAAGAGCCAAATTTTAGTGATCCTGAGGGATTTGTTGACGACATCTCTGATGAAGGTATATGCAAAAAAATTAATCTTCAAAGTTAGCTACTCAGCACGTTGTTCACTCGTGGTTGCATATGGCGGCTTTAAAATCCTTTAACCTAAAAATGCCCCACCTGCTTATTTTATTGCAAAGCCGGGAATTCCTATAATCTATTTTATATGAAGGAAACCCAAGTATTTCTGCGGTAAACTTATAATATAACAGCTTCAACTCCTTTTCCAAGGCCTAGTTATGACTACGATTTTAAATAAAATATGATTTGAAAGCAAACTGACATTCGAAAATTTTTAGTAATTTTGAAGCATGGATTTAAATATAGAGTGAATGCGTCATTATGTTTTGGGTTTCAGGATAATTTTAAAGGAAAAGAATGATCTATTTTGCTTTAATTTTTTAGTTTTTCTGTTATTTCGGTATTCTGTAGTTAAGAGTGCCAGGAATTCAAGAGTTAACAAATAATTAAATATTTAAGGTTGATTGATGATATAAATTCGAAAAGATTATAAAATATTTTTAAAAATATTTTCGGAGATTACTGAAGATAAAATATTCAAATACCATTTTCAGAGCTCCTTCCAGACATCCTAATCACAAAACCGTCCGAAACTGATGGCGTTGAGTCAGTAATTGTCGTCGATGGCGTGCCCCAGGTTGAGCCAAACCGTTTGGAGAAACTTGAGGTGGTTCTTGATAAAATCTTCAAAAAACATGGTCCTATCGTCAACAAGTATTTTCCGAAAAACGAAAGTGGTGTCACTAAGGGGTAAATATTTTTCCCTAATCAGAAGACTTGAAAGTAATACCATTCAATCATTAACAGTTATAATAATTACTTTCATTTTTAGATATATATTTCTAGAATTCGAGAATCCACACCAAGCTTTACTTGCTGTAGCAAAAGAGAACAATTTCAAAATCGACAAGCTACACACCTTCAAAGTGAATTTGTTCACGGATTTCAAAAAGTTCGAAGATATTCCCGAAGACTGGGAACCACCTAAGCCCCAACCTTTCAAGGCTGCAGGAAATCTGCACTATTTCCTACTCGACCCGGATGCGTACGATCAGTATTCCGTTTTGTCTGGTAACAGTTCAGCAGTTTCTGTTCAAATTTGGCAAAATTCGGCACCTGAACCTTCTGTCGTCGAAGAGCGTGCGGTATGTTTAAAAAAATTAAATAATGTCTTGTAAGTATACTTCTAAAACAAATGGAAGTACTATTTTTTTATGCTTTTTTTTAACAGAGATGGACAGAAACTTATGTGAAATGGTCTCCTCTGGGAACTTACTTGTGTACCTTCCATAAACTCGGAGTGGCACTTTGGGGAGGACCTGAATTTACACAGCAAGCTAGATTCGGACAAAAGGGAGTTGAATGCGTAGATTTTTCACCCTGTGAACAATACCTAGTGACATACACTCCTCGCTCGGATGGAACTCCAGATCAAAAACGCGTCGTTATTTGGGACATCTTTACCTCTACCGAAAAACGATCCTTCAATTTGGAAGTTTATTCCGTCTGGCCTATCTTCCGCTGGTCCCACGATGATAAATATTTCGCGTGCATTGGCGAGGACATTTTGAGCGTTTATGAAACTCCAGTATGTACATTTAAATTAATAATTAATTTCTTTTTCATATTTCCTCACATAATCTTAATTTAATATTTTATTCTAAATTCAAATTTCAGTCGTTCGGTCTCCTGGATAAGAAGAGCTTCAAGATCCCTGGAATCAGAGACTTTAGCTGGTCTCCTACTGATAATGTCTTAGCTTACTGGGTCCCTGAAGATAAAGATGTCCCTGCAAGGGTAACTCTTTTGGAAATTCCAAAGTAAGTCAATCTAAAAATTTGTTCATATTTGTTTTTAGATTTCATGTATACTAATTAACTTTTAATTTACAGCCGTAATGAAATTCGTAACAAAAATCTATTCAATGTAGCCGACTGCAAAATATTTTGGCAGAAATCTGGGGATTATTTGTGTGTGAAGGTCGACCGTTTCGCTAAACGGAAGGAGAAGATGGAACGGCAATACACTGTAAGATTTCTTTCTTGAATTTCCAAAATTAAAGGCTTTACAATTTTTTATTAACATTCTTGGACAATATAAAACAATTTCTTTAATTTTAGGGAATGTCTTACAACTTTGAAATTTTCCACATGAGAGAAAAGCAAATTCCAGTTGACAGTGTGGAAATAAAGGAACCGATTCACGCCTTTGCTTGGGAACCAGTTGGCATGAAATTCGCCATCATTCACGGAGAAGTTCCGAGTGTTAATGTCAGTTTCTACGAAGTGCGTTATGGACACCAACCTGGTCTTCTTAGTGAGTACATTTCTAATCCTACCATAATAATAATAATAATTTGCGATTATATTGAAAATATAATTCTCGCAATCTCAAAATCTGAACTTTCGAATTAAGATCATAGCTGTCAAATAATTTGAAAGAATTTTAAAGGAATTTCAAAAGAATTCAGAAGAGGTATAAAATTTACGAGTAATTTAAAAATATTCCAAGGAATTTTGAGTTATATTAAAATATTTCAAAGGATTTTAAAAGAAGTCCAATGAATTTAATCAAATTATTATTAAAATTAAATTTAAAAAAAATTTTAACATTCATTCTGTAACCTTAAAATTATAAACTTCCAATAAATTGTTAGGGACTTCCAATTTGTAGAAGCAGTTTCTATAACAGGATTATTTCTGAGACTAAAATAAAATTATTGAAGATTAGGATATTTTAACAAAAAATTTTTAAAAAATAATCATAAGCATAAATTATTGGCAAAGGCGTTCGTCAGATAAATGCTATCGTTTTCAATTAACTGAAAACTAATTCATACTTTTTTCTTAATAGAAAAATTCGAAAAGAAGGCTTGTAACCATCTGTTCTGGTCTCCTGCTGGTCAGTTCATTGTTCTCGCTGGTCTGACTTCAATGTCTGGAGCGCTAGAATTTATTGATACAAACGACTTCACAGTCATGAATGCGACTGATCATTATCAAACTTCTGACGTCGAATGGGATCCCACTGGACGGTAAAAATAAAATTTACTTAACTATTTTCTCTCTAAAATTAGTTTCAAATTTTTATTCAACAAAAAATATGCATTTTTAGATATGTCGTAACTGCTGTATCGAGTTGGAAAACAAGTGTGGATAACGGATACTGGATTTGGACTTTCCAAGGACGCATTTTAAAACGTGTCAATTTGAATGGCTTTAACCAGCTTCTCTGGCGTCCAAGACCTCCAACCCTTTTGTCTTCTCAGCAAATTAAGGAAATAAAGAAGAACCTTAAGAAGTATTCAGCTCAATTCGAGAGCAAAGATCGCATGCGACTCACACGTGCTTCCAAGGTATTTAAAATTATCTTATATGGAAATGAATATTTCTAGAAAAGAAAGTTCCAGAGTTTACTAATTCATCCTTTTTTTTAACAGGAATTAATCGAGAAACGTTGTGCTCTGATGAAAGCATTTTTGGAATATCATAACGAGAGAATTGAGGTATGGAAGAATCAGAAGAAACGTCGTTTGGAATTACGTCGCCGTAAGTACAAATCTTTACAATTTCTTTCACATGCTTTTAAGTATTTGATTGGACTAGTATTAATTGAGAAAAACTCGGAAATTACAGATATCGATACGGATGAGCTGGATTCAGACACAAAGAACGTAGAGGAGGAAGTTGTGGAATTTTTCGTCAAAGAAGAGTCTTTCATCATTGACGATAAATAAAACTTGAGGGAAATAACTTTACTAGCCAAACTTGGAAACCTCAAGGGGGGAGAATTTTGTGGAATTTTTTATTTTTTGTGCATTCAACATAGGTAAAGTAAATCCAGAGTCCAAATTACTGCTAAACTATTGATCGGCATTATGTCGGTTATTTGTGGTAATGGACAATTCATTCTTTATTACTTCTGCAGTTTGAAAAAAATTTCTATGACGCTGTGCGTTCATCATCATCGTCGTAAATATGTAAAATTTTACGAATTTTACCACATACCCTATAGAATACTTCATTCCTGGATGAATAAACTCATTGATACGTTAGTTCAAACAGTCTTTTATTACTTATCCCATCTGTTCCGTAAAATACTTAAATATGTCATCCAAAGTTCCAGTTTAAATATAAAAGTCTGTGTTCTTGAAAAGTAGCTGTAAGTAACTAGTACTTTAGTATTTCATAATTGAATGAATTTGAAACCAAATTTAATAATACTTGCATTTACTATTATGAAAATAATACATTACATTCAGTATTGTTTCCTTTTGAGTCGTAAACTTAAAAATAATATCGAAATAAAAGAACTACTACACGCACCCATGCTGGAGGAATTCTATCTTCCTGACGGAAAGATCTCGAGTTGACTAGAGTTGCATTTTTGAATAATCGTTCATATTCTGTTTGAAGAGAATTTTGCAATCTTTCGTTGTTCGTCACTACCACGATTTGAGTTTCAAGATCTCGTAACACTGATCTGTATCCTAAAATAAAGAAATAATCATGATATTTTATCCTCCTGTTCGCTTCTTTTTTTTTAACTATTTTGAATTTTTTTACCTACTTATTCTTATTCTCAAAATTTATCACCTTTTTATCTTTTTTCAATTGATGAAGATAAATCGTATGAAAAATTATTGACTTTAGAATTATAAGATAATTTCGGGTAATTAATGCTTACCGAAATTAGGAGAACCAATAAGAGTAAGGGAAGGTTTTTGCTGATTTGGCAAACTATACCAAAGTCCTTTTGCGTGATAAGTCCAACCGGGTCTCGTGAATTCCCATAAACTGATTCTATCTGTCTGTTGCATTTTTTCACAAAGTTTAAAAAACGATTCTTCGATTTTTGTGTAGGCTGCTGGAATTCCTCCAGCGATTCCTTTCGCACCTGAAGTTAAAAAATAAACAAATTATTGTTCTATTCTAATATTTTATAAGCAATATGTATATTATTTTACTACCAAAAAATCCATTAGCTGTGGGATGTGCAGTTAAAAGATGACAAACCGCTCGACTTTCGCTTAATAAAGCATTTTGATAATCTGTTGTTAAATTAAAGTACCCAGTGGCAAGTCTTAAAGTCGCACCAGAAGGTGCAGTTTTCAAAAGACGAAGGGTTACTTCACTGTCGTGATAAATATTTAACTGGCTCATTTGTACTAAAGGAAAAACCCATGTATCTGCTTCTGTGTTTTCTACTAAACAAATTTAAGATTATATATAATTAAAGTTTACTTGAATTAATTGTTATTTGTTTGTAAAACCAACAAGCTTTTTACTGAGTCTGTTCGTTTTTGAACGCTTTTCCATTTCCTTCTGAAACAACGTTCGTATCCACCCCGAAGCATTGGCAATGAAATCTTTTGTTGGAGTTTCAAGAGGATTACAATCTATTGAATTTGGAACTGTAGTTCCATCTCCCATGAGACGAAAACTAAATTCTCCAACTTTTTCTACGAGATCAGTATAAAAGTCACAAAGATCTTCACAGTCTTCGATCATGAAGTATCTATCTTGCCTATTTGTAAAGTAATCATTGCTAAGGTTCGCACTGTAAACCAATTTAAAATATAATAAACTAATGCGATCCAGACATAATTATTTATCTGAATATTTTCCATTTTGAATCCTCAGATAATTAATGCGTTTGCAAATTTATAATACTAACCCACTAATTATAAAAGTATTGTCGAATAAATAAAGCTTCATATGCTGTAACCCAATCATTTCATTGAAACGATCTGGTGTCACAGCTTTTAAAAATCCCCTAAGTTTTGGCGTGTGGTAAAGAAACACATTCCAAGAGTTTTTCCATTTTCCATTAAGGAAAGGTTGTAACATCTTGCGAGAATTGTTTTCACCTCTGGAGCCGCGCATATAGTCCAGTAAAATATTTACTTTCAAATCACCATTTCGATCATTCAAAGTTTGCTCTATATTTTCAATCTGCAATAATAAAAATGATGTAGATATTTGTTAAATAAGATAAACTATATTAAATGATAGAATATTTTTAATGACTTAGGGAATTAGTAAACTTACCAATTTAGTTTCCAATTTTCCAGTGCCTATATATAAAGAAGATAAGACGATTCGCTTCTCCGCTGCTTTACATTTCTCTAAAAGTGTCGAATAAAATACGGTCGGCTCCTCAATAATTGTGATCTGCAAAAATCCTATTTTTGAGTTTATCTTTATTTCAGTATCAAAATAGAAATACTTATTTGTAGCAAAATGTACCTTAGATCCGTTCACAGGAAAACCTGGAGCTACTTTATGAAGCCATGAAAGACTGCTGATCTCAAAATGTGCGGTGTCTATTTCAGATAATCGACATCTATCGTCCAGCATTGTTATTTGTTCTTTACACTTGTTAGAATGTGTACTAATTCTTCTCAGGTTTTTTAGACCTTCTATTCTTTTTAATCTCCGGAACCTGAAACATTCAATAAGAAAATATATATTAAAAAATATTCTCCTTCTATAATTAATTGCAAAATGGATTATCATTAAAAAAAATGTACATATAATTTGGAAATATACCTTTATCCTTATACTTTTTTAATAGTAATTAGTAAATAGTAAATGTTGGATCCAAGTCCTAACATTAAACGTCGATTTCCTCGTTTTACTCAACAAATATAATTAGGTATTTTTTCGCTCTATAGCGCTTTTCTTTTTTTAACTAGGAGTTTTTATTAGAGCGAAAAACTATCTAATTATAACATTTTTTGAATAACAACATTAAAAAATTCAATTTCCCTAATTCTTCCTAATGACTTATAGAAGTTAAAATTTTAAATTGAAACATTAAATTTTTTTAATATGTCCTACTCCCAAAATAAAAATTACGTTTTTTTTAAAAATAACGTCATACATACATAGGATGTGTTAAAACTAATAAAAATAGGTCTGGTTTATATATATATATTTTTTTTTAAAAACATTATATGACGGATATGACGTTTAGGTTGCGTCAAAAAAGATATGGTAAGTTTTATAGGTTATGTCGCAATGATACCTTTTGCAAGCAATAATTCGCAATGAAGTAGTCGACATTACCCATCCGTGTGTAGAAATCGCTAAGTTAAACCTATAAGCACTTAAGAATGCCCTTTTAATTCAAATAAATAACTAAATTTCACAAAATTTGCGTAAAAACCAGCAAAAACGTTACAAAGGAGACAGAACCTGACAGAACAAAACTGAACAAAACTTCATAACTTCATGAAGTGCTATGAAGTTTTGTTCAGTTTTGTCCATTTCACTGTTTTCATTGGCTTTGGCTCTAAGCAAAACCACGTGACCATAGAGCACGTGGCGGCAGTGTCAGTATACCCACTGTCATTGTACTCAATTTTTGAATGCAATTTTAATTAATGATGGAATTCACATATTTTAATTTATTAAAATACAATTATTTATTACCAATAATGAAAATAACATAGATAGTTTTTCGTAAATTCTCGCGAAATAAGATGAATATGATTTGCGTTGCAAAAAGCATGCGCAATAGAAAAGGACGAATATTGCGGGATAATATAGGCAGATATAGGGTTGCTCATGGTTGTGCAAGAATTAAAAAATTTAAACAATCGGAAGATCAACAATTTGATTAAAACTGGATTCATTACTTTCATTCGTAAGGTTTTAATATCTTTAAAGTCAAACAAGATTGTCTGAATTGATTGTACTGGCAGCCATTTTTCAAATGTTGCTAAGCAACAAAAACTATGAACACAAAAGGCACAAAAGTCAACAAAAGTACACAAAGTTAAAGGGGTAAAAATGACTAAATGGTGTAAAAATGGAAAAAGAAAAATCATAGTGTTATTCTTATTGTAGAGATCAAAAACAATGTTGCTTAAGTATATTGGATCTATTTTACCTGCTCATGTGGGTATAAATTATATTTTTAAATGATATCTTCTAAGTATTCTGTCAAAAAGGTTTTGCTAATTCTACGTGTTAATTTTGCTTAATATTAATTATTGTGCAGGAACAGGAAAACAGAATAACTGGAATTGCTTGGTCACCTAATAATTTAAAACTAGCTGTTGCATTATCCGATCGTTCAATATATTTATTTGATGAAAAAGGAGCGAGAAGGGATAAATTTTCTACAAAACCGACAGATGCTAAAGTATTATATCTTCCAAACGATAAATCTGTTTAATTTGATGTAATTTAAGTTGATTTATTAATAATTTGCATTTTATTTTCAAATTTTATAGTTTGGTAAGAAAAGTTATGTAGTCAAGGGCATCAGTTTTTCCCCAGACTCGACAAAGATTGCAGTAGGTCAAACCGACAGTATTGTTTATGTCTATAAAATCGGAGAAGAATGGTATGCCTCTTTCATGATTAAAAATAAATCAAAAAGCGTGTTCGATCAAAGTTATAATCGCAAAAATTTATTTCCTCATTATATCCCAAAAATATTAGAATAATGTATCTTTTCGCTCTCTACACTACTTCTTTTTCAAAATAGAATTATGTCTACAGAGTGAAAAAATCTTTAATTCTAATACTTTTTCCTCGAATTTTGAGATTAGAATATTTCGATCCAACACCCTGACAAGACAAAATTGGATTTTCATAATTTCTATATTATAAAGGGGAGAGAAGAAGGTGATTTGCAACAAGTTCATTCAAAGTTCAGCCGTAACATGTCTGGTCTGGCCTTCAGAAGGGCCAATTGTGGTCGGATTGGCAGATGGCAAAGTTCGAGCAGCTTTACTAAAGGCCAACAAGGCCCAAACTTTATATGCTGCCGATTCTATGACAATTGCTCTTGCGACAAAGTAATTCAATTATATTATTTATATAATCACCCTAAATGAAGAGATAAATAAAGAGATAATAAATTCCTTTTTCCAGTACACGAGGAACAGGATTTTTATCAAGCCACGCAGATGGAAGCATTATAAGATACTTCGTATCAGACAATGGAAATACGGAACCTTCAGGTCGAATACTTGTTCACAACGTCCCGCCGTACAGTTTAGCATGGCCTCAAGGTCACATCTTAGCATCAGGATCTGATAAAAGAATCACTTTCTACGATTCTCGAGGCAAGGTAGTTAAATCTTTAGACTATAGCCGTGACCTAGAAGAAAAAGAAATGACGATAGCCTGCTGTAGTCCCAGTGGACAAAGTGTAGCTATCGGTTCCTGGGACAAAGTCAGAATTATAGACTGGATTCCTCGGCGTTCTGTCTGGGAAGAGGCAAAGTGTCGCATCTTGCCTAATTTTTATACAGTCACCGCTCTAGCTTGGCGAAGAGATGGCTCAAGACTTGTAATTGGTGGTCTTTGTGGAGCTGTAGAACAATTTGAAACGATCCTTAGACGTTCGATTGTCAGAGGAAGTCACGAAGTTTCGTATGTTGGACCAAGTCAAGTTGTGGTTCGTCCTTTGGAGAACAAGAGCCACCCCGTCATCATTAGGTAAGAATCTGAAAGAAAATAATATTAAGAGGTCTACGTTCTAAACTCAAAATTCTAATTCAACAAATATGATAACGTCTATTTAACTACATTTTTTTATTGAAACAAAACCAGATCACAAACGGGAAACGAGATAGAAGACGTCAAAGTTGTGGGTCGTAGAGACAATTACATAATAGCGAGGACTGCCGTGAGTTTGTTAATTTGCGACATCGATTCAAATCTTCTGAGTGAAATTCGATGGAATCATAAAAATGGCAAAGAAAAGTTCTTCTTCGAGTATTCCTCAGTCTGCTTGATATATTACAGCGGAGAGCTCAGTGTCGTAGAATATGGGAGGAACGAAATTTTAGGTTCAGTTCGAACTGAAGCTGTAAACACACAAGTTGTCAGTGTGAGAATTAATGAGAGGCATGTTCCTGGAATGCATGAAAATAAAAGATTAGCTTATTTACTAGACCCAAGAACAATTCGAGTGATAGATCTTCCGACTGGGACAACAATTAATATTATCAATCATGATGCTAGGGTTGACTGGTTGGAACTGAGTGAAACTGGTCATAGGATTCTTTCTCGTGATAAAAGGGGTAGACTCTGGTTGAGTGATGATCAGGGAGGACGAATTCTTCTCTTGACTGGGACGAGTTTTGCTTCCTGGGTTCCAGGTATTTGCAAACTGTATTTATAAAATATTTGTATACATTATAGGATTTTTAAGGAATTTCACAGAATTTCTAAAATTGTCAATAATTTTTCATAAGATTACTTAAATTAGTTTTCATAGTTACATACTACTGAGGCTAATATGAAAAACAAATTTGAATTTCAGAAAGCGATGTAGTAGTCGCTCAATCAGGACAAACTTTAGCAGTTTGGTACAACGTAGACGCTCCGGAGGCAGCGACCTTGATATCAATTCGAGGGGACGCGATGGAAATAATCCGAGAAAATGGTCAGACCTCAGTAATGGTAGATGAGCCAGGGGGAAAAGTAGCCTACCTCCTGGACGAAGGTCTCATTGAATTTGGAACAGCTCTCCACGACAATGACTTCGGAAGAGTCGTCCTCTTCCTCGAAGAATTTGGTGATCGACCCCAAGCAGAGGCAATGTGGGAAAACGTAGCGAGAAACGCCATGAGCTCTAGGAATCTTCTGATAGCCGCAAGATGTTATGCAGCTCTAGGTGACATTGCCTGCTCCAAATTCCTTCGAGACATAGTAAAAACTGGTGAAGAGTACGCTGAAGAAACTGGAAATGATGCTCTGGCTAATCCGGATTGTTGGGCAAAGTTAGCAATTCTCAACGGTGAGTTAAAAACCGCAGAGGCGATTTATCTGGAACAAAATGAACTGGAAAAAGCGCTTGAGATGTACCAGAAGTTCTGGCACTGGGAAGAAGCACTCACTCTGGCTCAAAATCGTGGTTGGTCTGGTGTAACCGAATTAAGAGATAAACACTTAACTTGGTTGCTTGAAAGTGGTCAAACTGCAAAGGCAGCTGCAGTGATAGAATCAGATAATCCAAGAAAAGCGATAAAATTGTATCTAGAAGCTTATCGACCTGGAAGAGCCGCTAGGTTGATTTTAGCGAATGACGAGCTGTTGGAAGACACATCTCTAGTCAAAGAAATTCTCAAAGCTCTCAAGTCTACTTATCTCATGGAACTTGCTGGAGAGATTTTCGAGAGGATTAATGATTATCCCGCTGCTATTAAGGCTTACGCTCAGGCTGGAGTTTTTGCAAGAGCTCTTGACTTAGCAAGACAAGCTGAGCCAAATTCAGTTGTGAGTCTCGAGAAAGAATGGGGACATCATTTAATTGAGACTGGTCACTATGATGCTGCGATTAATCATTTCATTGAAGCTGGAGAAACTTCACTGGCTCTCAACGCTGCTGTGAATGCTCATCAGTGGAGAAAAGCTCTGCAGATCATCCAAGTTATTGAAATGGACGATCCTGAAATAAGAAAGCAATGTGAGAAACTTGGAGAGTATTTTGCTTCAGTAGGTGATAGAAATTTAGCAGAAAACCTATTTCTACGAGGTGGAAAGGCTCAACGAGCTGTTGAAATACATATAAAAGCTGGAGATTGGATTCGTGCTCAGGAAGTAGCTCTGGGCCAAATGGATCCTAAAGAGGCCAATGAAATACTTGCTGCTCATGCGGAAGCTTTGCAGGAAGCAGGAGATCTACGACATGCGGAGGCTTTATATATCGCAATAGGAAAATACGATTCAGCAATCGCGATGTATAGAAAGGCTGGTCATCGAGGAGATATGATTAAGTTAGTTGCTAAATACAGGTCTGATTTACTTCAAACAACTCATGCTCATTTGGCGAAAGAGTTGGAAGCTGCGGGTAAAATTCGAGAAGCAGAGGAACATTTTCTGGGAGCTGGAGATTGGAGAGGAGCTGTGAGTGCTTACAGATCTGCTAATATGTGGGAGGATGCACTTCGGGTTGCAAAACAAGCTTCGAGTGAAAAAGCTGCCCAACAGGTAAGGATAAGTAGTTTCTACTCTTACATATTTCTTATTATTTGTATATACAATTATATATATTTAACATATATCAGATTTCAAGGGATTTTAATAAATTAATAGGGATTTTAAAGTTTTTTTAAAAGGGTTTTAAAAACTTCAAAAAATTTGTTTAAATTGCAAGTATAAAATAAAAGTTTAAAAAATGACAATTCTCAAAAATAGGTGAAATAGATCAAAATATAAAATAGGTGAGAGAAGGTTAATAGGTAATAACCTCTGATAACTGTTACATTTTTTTTTTCTTAGGTTGCTTTGATGTGGGCTCGAACCTTGGCTCCGGAACTTGGTGCAAAATTGCTAGGAAGGTTAAATTATCTGGACCCTTGCTTGCAACTAGCTTGTGAAGCAAGTTTGTTTGATTGGGCGTTGGATGTAGTTAAATATGGAACGCCGAATCAACAGAAGGAAGTACATTATCGACATGCGATGTATCTGGAGGATGAGGGTCAATATACTGAAGCTGAGAGAGAATTCATCAAGGCTGACAAGGCTATGGAGGCTGTGCAAATGTATATCCATACTCATAATTGGGAAGCTGCTGAAGAAGTTGCCCAGAATCATAGTCAAGAGGCTCTTTCACAAGTACTTGTAGCCAGGGCAGCGCAAGCTGTCAAGGGTCAGGAGTATAGTACTGCAGAGTCTCTTCTGCTCAGGGCACATAAACCTGAAATTATTATCAACCATTATAAGGTAATTTTTGTGTAAATAAATAAATAAAATTGAATGCGATTCGCGATTCGTTTCTTTTTTTGTTCTTATCTTTTAAGCGCTAACTGAATTTGATCCTGCCCAACTCTGCAACTTAGCTACTTGTATCTTTCATTTACATTTTTGTCATGCAGAATGCAGGGATGTGGTCTGAAGCAATGAGAGTTTGTCGTGAATACCTTCCAAGTCAGGAAGCAGCCTTGAGACGAGAGTTAGGTCAGAAAACGTCACAAATTGATGGCGGGAACAATCTTGAAGAAGCTCGGCGATGGCTAGAAGTTGGGGAAGTTCGAGCTGCTTTGGATATTCTTCTTCTGGATCCTCAAGCATCAAGAGCTGCTCTAGTTCAGGCAGCAGAGATTCTTCTTCACCAGGCTGAACCTGATGTTGCTGCTCATGTAGGAGCAGATCTAGGTGCTCGTTTATTCGCCGTTGGAGAACATGCCCTTGCTGCCCAGGTCAACTTAAATTCAATTAAAACTTAAAATCCAAATCACAGTACCTATTGTCATTAAAAAAGGTGATGTTTTTTTTTATAAAAGTAAGTCAGAAATAGGTGTTAAAAAATTGAAAAAAACTTAAACCATGATTTAAGGGAATTTGTAGAGATTTCAAAATGATGTATTCTATAATTTCAATATCAATAATTTTTCATATGATTCAACTTTATTTATTGAAAAAAGGTGAATATGTAACGACCTGTGATGACTGAAATTAAAAATACATAATACTTACCAAACGCAAATTTTTCAGGTATTTCTTCAAGCGGACAGACTAAAGGACGCGATAAATTCGCTCGCAGCAATTGGTGAATGGGACAGAGCCAAACGTGTAGTTCGAGAACTTGCACCAGACTTGGAATACTACCTAGAAGAAAAATACAAAGAGGCAATGATAAGAGACGATAAAATGGACAAATTAGCAGAAGTGGATGCAGAAACTGCGCTGGAAATTCTTGTACGCAAGGGTCAGTGGCCTCAAGTTTTCGAAGCAGCAAATTCAAAAAGTTCAACTCTGTTGCACAAATACGTAGCTTTGAGAGCTGCCCAGCTGCTAAAATCTGACTCTGCAACTCAAGCTTTACAACTCTACATCCAATATGGTGCACCACCGATTCCTCAAAACTACAATCTTTACTATCATTTAGCAGAAACAATCCTTAACTCTAGTGAATCTAACAACGAGTACAGATACCTTTCTCAACTTCGTGATATATTATTAATCCTAACAAAAAATATCGACTCATCGGATCATTCACACAAATTTGAGAGACTTCTGCGGGTTGCTCATTATTCCAGTTTCAGATGTGGCGCCAGATTTTTTTCTCCACTCTCAGGACTTGTCGTGAAAACTTCAATTGTGCTTCTACGATACTCTGATATTTTGATGGCTGATCGATGTTATTATGAAGCTGGGATAGACGCGAGATCTGCAGGACTTAATAGTGAAGCCTTCGTCTTCCTAAATCACTTTTTGGACCTGGAGGAATGTATTGAGGAAGGTGACGGGAGTATTCTTGATGTCGATGACCTCAGAGTCACAGATTTCCCTCTGGAAGTTCCTCTTCCTTCAAGTCTGAGTTTGTCTAAGGATCAACGTGAAGAAGTTAGAGAATGGGTGCTAACTGTTTCTATGGACCAAAAAGTTGAGCAAGGATTACCGACTGATCATCGAGGAACTTATATAGGATCACTGACGAGTTCTTCTGATAAATCTAATCCACTCCAGGAATGCATTTTGACCGGTTATCCAATTCGAGGACCGGTTGTTCGATTCGAAGGGTCGAATCGAGTTGCTGATCGAGAAGACTGGAATAAATTAGTCAACACGGCCAGACAAGCTCCTCCAAATTCTCCACTCAATGATGTTTTGGTCTTCGTTCAAGAATGGTGTGGCGTCATTCCTAATTATTCATTTTAATCAGAATGCATCTACAGAGCGAAAAGATATTGAGTTCTAATAATTTTTGAATAAAATGGGGCATTTAATTTTTAGATTAAAATTTAGGCCCAACGCCTTTAAAATACTGATTAAATGAAGACGCGTCTTTGCCATCGTAATTCGGTTTGGAACAAAAAAATTTATTAAAATCAGATCGCACTAGCTTACAAAAAATAGGCGACATAAGTTACTTAATCAAGAATAAACCTCTAGCAAAGATATCTTTGCCTCTAGTCGAGTACGAATGTACATGTAACAAGTTCCTCAAGTATTATAACATAAAACCGAAAAGTATCTACGTATAAGAAAAAAACTTTCAAATAGTAAACGACACCTATCACTTTCACACAGCGAGAGAGAAAAACAGTCGACTCTGACTATTCGCACACTAACTAAAATCGGAAAACTGACTAACCGCACAGCCATTCAGCAATATTGACGACCTTCTTTGGATATATTTAAACCACTTTAGGCCTCTTCGGGCATCTTCGAGTGTGCAGTAATGCAGTTCTAACACAAGGCCCGTGGTCAGAGTCAGAGTCGATTGTACAATATTTATATCTATTATTCTCTGACTTTTGCAATATGTGTATGTATAATATTATGTATAATGTATATGTATAGAATAATACAAGTTATAAAGTACATCTTTTTGCGAACCGCAAGTGTTACTTCCCTACTGTTGTGTGATTCTGAATACAGGACCGATCCTTAAAAAAAACCTCCTTAAAACAGAACGCAATTCAGGTTTGAGATCGAAGCACATGACTTCGCACAAAAGTGGATAACAATTCGAGGCGTGCACTGCGAATCGATTGTCGGACATTTTCAAAATCCGCGTCAATAAAAGTAAGAGAATCGGGGTCCAGGCGTCTCTGTGGGCTTCGGTTTCCAGTGCCAGGAAGTATTCTAAGGCCTCCCGCGCAACCTCGTTGAGATGAACTTCAACCTTTGGCCAATCATTTCTGTGAGCTTCGTCGCTGTACATTTTGAAAAGAATTCTAAGCGCGCATGCGAGGGATTGAGTCTCTTGTTTCAAAAGACTAGGTTTCACGTTCCCTCGAAATCCAGCCTTCCAAAGGACATTTCTCTGTTCGTGATTCGAGTTAAAATTCTTGGCGAAACGGTGAGACTTCAAAAGACACTCAACAAGTTGCAGCAAATGATTTGCAGTCAAGGAACAATACATGCCCTGTTCCTCTTTTTGTTGATCCCCTCCGTTACTGCTCCCGAGTTCATTAGACCTGAGATTCATCATATCAGCCTGAGCAAGGGCAAGATTCTCCTGATCCTCTTTTCTCGAAGTCGCTGGATAGAAAACTACATTGTCGATTGTTTGTATCAGTTCCAATTGAACGACACACTTTATCAGCAATGCAGAGAAAACCCTAGTTCGATGGTTTTCTCCATTTGCTAAGCTTTGACTGCTATTACTTCTTTTCAGAATACCGATGTGGCTTTCAGATTCACCTGTAATGACATCCAGATCTGATTCTTTGTTAGGCGACTGTGGTTTCCACGTAAGCAATGCATTTGGTAAGGTACTTTCGAAAATATTAAGAACGCACACACAGGTTTTGTTCCACGTTTGTTCGTCGAACTTTACTCCGTTGCTGATGACTAAGTTTTCTAGACAATTCGTTCCCGACCTTGCTAACTGTTCATTGTCTTGCTGAACACACCACAAAAGCTGGGAGTATAATTGCTCAAGGAGAATAGGACCTAGAGTATCGTAGAACTGAGAGAAGACGTCCACTATTGCGTAAAGGGCGTGGTTACAGGTTGTTGTCATCCATTCTGCCTTCTGTAAAAGCAAGTATTTATATTAAATTGTAATATTATATATATTTCAGTCATCACCTATTGTAAATAAGTAAAATCCTTTTTTTTAATGACCCAGATTTATCCTATAATTCCAATCTCAATAGTTTTTCGTAGATTCAATTTTATTAATTGAAAAAAGGTGAATAGGTGTTGACTGAAATTTTAAAATCCAATGTAGAAAGTAGCATTTAGATACTGCGAGTTAAAGAAAAATATTCTTACCTCTGTATGCTGCTCAGGTAGTTTCATGTTGTCGAATATTCTAAAGAGGACTTGGAACAAATCTTTCCACCAGTGAGGCTTGAAAGAAGCACCATGAGTCTTTACAACATCGAAGAGGACAGTCAAAGCTCTAGTTCTCACGTCTAATTTACACCTGCTGACGACGCAGGATAATTCAAAAAGCAGAGGAAACCAACCTCTTACCTACAAATAGAAATATAGAAGTTTTTGTTTAAATTTGTAAATAGAATTGAATATTAAGGTATTTAAAACGAGATTTATATTCTCACCCAGGCGCGATCTTTTTCCGAAACCATTCCATTGTCATCCATCATGCCCTCGGCGAATAAGTTAGGGTTCATGTCGATATAGCAAGCACAGGAACGAATCAGTCTTATGGCTTCCATACTTGTATCAGGAAAGGACGCATTACAAGCAAATTCACTTAGGCACTTAACTGCATCTTGAAAGGAATCTACCATGATGCTAAAATCGTCAGCATACAATTCATCTGCAAAAAGTTTAATTATAAAATAAACTAAATCCTCAACAACGCTATTAAATTATAGTTCTAGAAATCTAAGTAAGGTTGGCAATCATCACAGTACCTACTGTCGTTAAAAACGGTGAGAAGTTGATTTATTTTAATAGGTGAGAAATACGTGACAAAAAATGGAAACAAACTTAAACCAACTTAAACTATACTTACTAATAATCTTTCCCGTCATCGAAAAAGCGAGTTCAACAACCGACTCGTCGCGATCACTCGCTGCGTGGTGGAAAACACTAAAGATATTTTTCCAGCCGGATCGAATATTAGGCGCCTGGGAATGAACAATCTGGGCTACGCATCTGACGACCATATCCCTAATAATCGGCGAGCGATTTTTCTTCATAATGTGTTCGAACGGCCTTAGGAATTCCTTTTGAAATCTGAAGTTCGCAAATTCTCCCTTCTCGATGAATTTTGTAGCAAGTTGCCTTAACGAATCGACAGCAAAGAAGGAAATATCTTGGCGTGGACTGCAGCCAACCCTGTCAAAGTGTTCGCCGATAACTTGCCAAATTCGAGACCACTGTAGCCTAATACGCCCCATATTATAATACGAAATTTCTACTATTTTTGTTAAAGAGAACATTCGAGGTTGAGTTGGATGTGCCAATTCTTCAAGCGAAACCTGGCACAGGGCTTTGACGAATTCCACTATCGCGTCACCATCGAGTCTTGTGGATCCAGTAAATATCCTGTCTACAGCTACGACGACACTTTGCGAGCTGGTTTCGCCAATAGATTCCTTCACACTCGCTAAAATAAAAATTTAAATGATTATAATAATTCAGAGCAAATTTTATAATGTAAATTTAGGAAAGGGTGTTGAATTCGTGATTTAACTTAACAATTCGATTTCTTCATTTTACTTCACAAATATTATCATTAGATATGTTTTCCCTGTAAATCGCTATTCACTTGTTTAATAAAAATGTATAGTTTGAATAAATTTTTTGTAATATGAAGTTGAAATTTTAAAGTTTTATTTCGAATCCCACATGTTATTAAAAAAAATATTTAAATTATGCATTTTATCGCTCTATAGCCACACTTCTATTTTCAAAATGAGTATGTATACAGAGCGCAAATATGCCTAGTTATAATATCTGTCGAATAAAATGAGGAAATGTTATTTTGAGATTGGAATTTGGATTCAAGACCCTAGAGATTCAGATAACTTACGATCAAGGGAACTAAGATTCAAACTATTAGTTTGATGCGAATTGTTGTAAGTAAGATTTGTGAGATTGCCAAGAGGCGATGAAAAGTGAGGTTTCGATGGAGGTCCTAGAAGTTGGGGTCTCACTCCGGTTCCAATCAACTGAGCGAGTTCTAGTTGCGATATGCATTTCACGACATCGAGCCATGAGCTTCCAAGGTAGTTTCCATCCGTGTGTGCCACGGTTATTAAGGTCTTGATTGTATCGATATTTTTCGATTTCATTTCTGTTATTGGAGAATTTGCAGTTAGGAGGGTGAATCTTGCCAGTGCTTGAACGTAAGCATCACGTTCCAACTGTAATTCAAAAGAATTGATTTTATTGCAAGATAGTATACGGCTAGTGTACGAATAGTTAGAGACAACTATAGATGAAAAAGTCGAACAAATCTAAAATAGGTAAAAAAAAAAGTAAATAGGTCAGACTGGTGATGAATAAGTGACCTGTGATGAATGGAAACATATTAGTTTTGAAAGCTGAATAAATTAGACTCACCGTCATGTGAAAGATACAGGCAATCCGGATTGCACAGCGAATTCCGTCCAAACACAACGAAGCAATTTCAGGATCATCACAATCCTGAAGTCCTACACTGAAAGCAGCCAAGAAAGGAGTCCACGCTATTTTAAACATAGGCCTGACGTGCTCCAGATGTTTTGCAGTTGTGAAAGGAGCCTGAACGTGACTCACAGATTCCATTAAATTCTTTGCTGCAGTCGAAATAACTTCCATTTCCATGTTCCACAAAAGACGTCGCTTCTTTTCACTAGATATAACTGCAATCCATCATGAATATCATCATTACTAAATTGAATGACTAAATTAAGAAAGCAGGACAATTCCAGGGTGGCAATTCGGCGGAAGATTTCAAATTCCCGGTGATTTCCCGGTTTTTTTCCGGTCAGGTCGCCACCCTGAATTTAAATTAAAGTTGATTCGCTACCTTGTTTTCCAGGCCTGTTTGGATTTGATTTCATTTTGATTTCGTTACCAGCAATCTCATCGTAAATTTTCGACAAGTACTCCTCGGGCAAGTCTTCATTGTCACTAATTCTTCGGTTTAGTTTGATATACTGCTCTTTGGTCATCTTATTTTTGACCTGAGGCGAATGCAAATCAGTGGTGAGCATAATAATTGAAAATCCTAAAACGTAGGCAGTGTCCGCACTAGTGAATAAACCGTTGCTGCGACAAAAGACACGTTTCGTTAATAAATCTAAACTTGTAAAGTTTTTCGAGGGAACATTTGAAGAAAATTTGTATTTTTTTAAATTTTAATCTTACTTCGGATTACACTCGCAGTATCGACTCGCGAACTTTTCCATTAATCGGTCAATTTTTTGAGCTTCTCCGGGAAGTCGGAATCCTTCTAGAAAATACCTGAGAGCGGTAACCAAATCTCGTTTAGCAAAGTCCATCTGATCAATGTAATTGTACATGACTACGTTGTGATTATGGTCACCCAGGAAGTCGCCAATTGCAGTTTTGTCAAGACGCTCATCGACGTGGAGCCACCTTGCTATCTCGGTCGGAGAAGTTCCAAGAAGACCTTGTTCTTGAAGATATTGAATGCCTTTACTTGGCTTGCGATTGAATCTAGAAAGGATTCCCAAATATTTAAACTAGATTCACGGTCTGATTTTACTCAAATGATTTACTATAAACATTTTTAGTACATTTTTGTATTTTTATAATTGAGTCGTTATTTAATTCAGAACATCTCAAAGGATTTTAAGAGATTTTAAGTAAATAAAAAAATGCCAAGAGATTTCAAGGGACTTTATGGAATTTCAAAGGGTTTTTAAAGAATTCAAAACAGTTTCTAGATTTTCATAAAATATCAAAACATTTCAAGGGCTTTAATGATTTTCAAGAAATTTTACAGGATTTCAGAGAATTTAAGACCATTTAATTGATTTTAAGGGAATTCAAGGAATTTGAAGAGATTTTTATTGTCATTAAAAACCACAAGTGACCTAGAATTATCATAGTAATTAACTTCAGTTATAGTTACTTTTTTATAAATAACTAAGTAACAAAATATACAAGTACATGACTCATATTTTTCAGTAACTTAGATACTTGTAACGAGTTACTATCCAATACTGTAAAAGGTAACGACCTGTAATGACTGATACTTACATCTCTACTCCACCTTCCCAGACCTCTTTCTGCTGTTTTTGTACTTCGTATTGTTCCGGAGAATCCGGCACCTCTTTATTTCCAACGAGACTAGAATTTGCGGAGGATAAACTACCAGCACTTCCATATCGTGGCAAGGGAGGTTCAAGAGGTGGATCAGGAGGTTCCGTTGGTAATTGTTGTTCCGCAGGGATGCTAGGATTCACGTAAAGATCTCTACTCCATTCAACCATGCACTTCAAAATGGAAACTAAACATTCGAGGCCTCTTATCCTCATCGATTTCTCTTGATTGGGAGACGCCCCTAACTCTAAAGCATGACGACCTTGAGCTATTTTCGATAAATCGTTAACAAGCCTGAAAAAGTTTGCAATTAAAAATAGATTAAAAAAAAATTAATTAAATAAACAATTTTAGCAAATTTCAGTAACAAACCTTTCAAATAAGTTAGCCGCAGAAAGATCACAGTCATAGTTTACGTATATATCCACTACACTTTGTGCGTCCGCACAAATTCGAGTGAGTGCGTGGATTACCATCCACTTATGTTCAAAGGAACTACTCGACGTTTCAAGTATATTCATGAAAATCTCCTTAAAAAATACCTCTATCTGCATTTTTAAATGTACTTTAAAGCGAGCCAGTAAAGCGAGGAACAGAGCCAAGGACAATTCAAAGACTTCAGGAACAGAAGAGACACCGTTTTTAGACAAAGCCACACATAAATACTGTTTTATCGCAATCACAAACATTTCGTTGGATCTCAAAACCGGTCCAGCGTTTTGTAAAATACCGAGGAGTAATTGTAGAGATAAAATCTTCGATCGCAACTCATGAGATCTGAAAATAGATATTCCATTGTAAATATTTTCCACAAAAGAAATTAATGAAATTAATTACTTTGAATTTAGAATAATTGAATATGTTGGGACCAAGTTCTAAAATCAAAATTCGATTTTCTCATTTTACTCAAAAAATATTATACTTAGATATTTTTTCGCTCTGTAGCACTACTATTTTTTTAACTAGATATTAATATTAATACTCTTAATATTTTAAGCAGTAAACGAAAAATTCGATATCTAATCTCAAAATGTCCTCTCATCTTTTTAAAAAAATTTATTTAAATAACAGATTTTTTCGCTGTGTACCTATAATTCTATTTTTAAAAAGGAATACCGGCACAGTGCAAAAAAATATCCAGTCATAATATTTATCAAGTTAAATGAATAAATCGCATTTTGACGTTAGAACTTGGATCCAACGCCTTAAGATGATTTACTAACTTAGGATCTGGAGTTCCATCAGGCAAAGGTTTCATTGAAAGTTTACAGAGAGCTCTAAAGACCAAAAATGCGTCTTTCTGCAAAACGTGAGTGAATTTTGCGGTCACCATATTGTCACTCTCTGCAACTGCTTCATCTGTATTGTCATCTGCAGGCACTTGATCCAAACTTGTTGCTTCCGAAGGAGCAGGGGCAGGTGGATCTTCTGGAATAACGGTGCTGACGACATCGTCTAAAATAGATTTTACTATACTCTGAGCCTCGGGCACATTTTCTACAACCGGCTCTTCATTAACTACAGGCTCGCTTTCCGTTTCAGTCCCAGAAGTAGCTGCATTATCTGGTTGTTCCAATTCTGATTTTATGTGTTCCTCCTCCTAATATCAACAAATAAATTATTTAACTATGAAATTAGAAAACTTCCTAGTCATTCTAATTTTCAAAAAAGGACTTTAAATTTTAAGAGATTTCACGCGTTTTATGGAATTTAAAGAGATTTCAAGAGATTTTAAGGAATTTCATCAAATTAAAAAACAATGTCAAGATTTTCAAGTAATTTGAAAACATAAAAAAAAGCTTTTTGGATTTTTTAAAATCTGTTAAATTGCTCCAAATCTATTGATTTTTATAACATTTTTTGGAATTACTTCATTCTAGTAAAGTAAAATGGGGAATTTAATTTTGAGGATAGAATTTGAATCCAACATCCTTAAAGTTTCCAATTACCTTTCACAAATAAGAATTTATTATTTTGTATTTCTATTCTAAACCAGAAGGGGGGTTTATTTTCAACTTTCTCACCGCTTGAGTTTCCATTCGAGCAAAAATAACGTTGATCATTTGCGTGAGGGTGGCACGAGCCGTCGTCTGATTAACTAAATTCCTTGAAGCGAGGTATACATTGTAAACAGTACGTATAGTCAACAAAACAGTTCCTTCGTGTACTTCTACGTGTTGACTAGTCATGACAGTCAAGAGAGCTTTGATGATTTGCAATTGCACCCCCTCATCTGTCTGTGGGCCCATAAAACAAGCACATATTGTTTCTACAATTCGAACTATCAAAAGTTTACTTGGGTCTGTGGAATCAGGAACGTTGCCTGTTAAATGTCCATAAGCTATCAACTTTTGCAGACAGTCCAGTGAAGTGACTACAATTCTCGGAGATTTACTCTGACATGCCAATTCGAACGGGAGGAAATACTTTTCAGCAGAAATGACACTTGAGTCGCTCTTCGGCTGAGGCAATGCGTTGGAAATTGTTTCTTCTCCCTGGGAATTCGGTACTTCCTTGATCTCATTGCGCAAATCCTCTACAAAATTTGTTTAAAGAAATAATATAGTTAAAGATAGATTTTCACTCTGCAGTAGTACTCATTTTTCAAATGGAATTGTGCGTAAAGAACGAAAAAGTGCGTAATTGGAATACTCTGCATAAAAAAGAGATGTAGAAATCTGACCTCAAAATTTAATAGTTTCATTTTACGCATAAAGTAATAAAACTAGGAATTTTTTCTATCTGTAAACATACTTATATTTAAAAACGGAGTACTTATAAAGAGGAAAAATATTTCTAATTATAATATTTGTTAAATAAAATAAATAAAAAAGAGGTAACATAAGTTTCAATTAAAAACATCTGAGCTGTTTTCAAAATAAGACTGATCTTACTCCTTATTTCAATACAAATAATCTTTGCTTTCTAAACTCTCTAAACTCTTCGACAATGAAACTCTTGATTGAAAAAGATAGTCAATTATTCTCTCAACTTCAAACCTTGAATTATTGAGCTTACCAAGAGCCGATTCGCAAGCTTTTCTGAGTTGAGAGAGATGCGACCTTTTGACATCCCTGTCAGCCAGGATTTTTTCAAGGGCTCTGACGATGAACATCTCTCTGGTTTTAGAATTATTTTGCATCGTCAATAATGACAGCTGATTTCACTGATCCCCAACTTAATATCTATTTGCCAAACGAGTTAGGAAAGGAAGAGTTGATAAGTAATCTAATAACAGGTTAAACTCGTGAAAGTAGATTGACGTAAGCATCCTGGGGCGATTAGGTTGTCAACATAATTTTGGAGCACATTGCAATACCCTTTTCAAATTTCATTTCACAAATAACGTTCATGGCTAAGATGAAACCGAAAAAAAATCACTTGAGGGAGGACGTGCACAAAAAACGATCGAATGAAGGCCGATTATTAAATATTGGAAAGTTAACAGAACATTCGATTTTGTTATTAAAGGAAAGGAGAATAGCCAGGTATAGCGAACAAGTGCGAACAAGTGACGAGTTGTCGTTTTCTGACGGCCACCTAGCACTTTTGAATTTCAATCCTTCCACCAGAGGCGCAAACTTTACTTAAAAATTTTGCGGGATATTTAAATTCATAGTGTATATTTTAGAGTAAAAAGGAATAGAGAGCGGGTTAAGAAAAATTTGAAGAGTTGCGTTCCAAAATATTATCTTCTGAAAACTTTTTCAGATTACGAAATGTATTTTGAGTGCTATTGGAGCCATTTGAGAACTGTCAAAGTCTAATCTCCAAATTTATAAAATAACCTTCAATTTAAAATTTCCCCTGGAAAACTTGACAACCTTGTATGAATATCTAATTTTGCATAAGATTTGTATGTTAAATCTGTTATTCAATATAAACAGCATTTTTAAAGAATCTGTTAATTACTACGAGTATTGCACAAATAATTATTACACAAAGTTTGACAGATTTGACACTTGCGGTGTAGAAACTAGAAAGAGAGACCAGTTTAGAAACTCTCAGCTGACGTTGCAACTAGCGTCCTCTTGCGTCCTCTGTAAAAGTCCGAGAATTCATTCACGTTTTTTGAAAACGTTTTTGATTTTGCTTTACGTACTATCTTGATTCTCATATCAGATAAAGACTACAAATAATAACTTGATAAAACGCTACATCATCGGATTAAATGTGATGGAAAATCAAGGCGTACATTTTCCTCTATTCTGTGAGAAACACTTAATTTTGGAGCAGCTATAACCTATAATGCGATTTTATTTACAGTTTTGTCTATTTTGGTTTAAAAATGCGATTCGTGAGTGTAATCATTGTTTTGTATTGTTAAGGACGTGTTTTCATACTGTCAAAGCAACAAAGTGAACTATAGTAACCGACTCCTCACGAAGATGAAACAACAATAAAACAATCAGTCAGCTGCTACGACGATCAGCTTGTTATAATTAAATTCTTCTGATTCTGTCACTCCCTGAAAGTCTAAAAACAATAACGAACGAAAATGGCTTCGGAAAAGCGCTCAATTTTACCTGAAACTGAAAAACCTCCGCCTTATACATCTTCTGCGCAACAAGGTAATGTTATTATTTTTAAAATAAATATATAAACTATAAAGTATAAGAGTATATAATCTGCGACAAAGTTGACAGGATATTTTATAGGGTTTCTTTACTTGATGCTTATAATAATTGTTCATTTAGAGGTTATTTTCTTCAATTTTCTTGTTACAGGGGCTTCATGGCCACCACCTCCTGGATATTACCAAAGTTCTTCTATTTCGTATCAACAAGAACCTTCTACAACGATTATTGTCCCTGAAATTATTCTCGTTGGTGCCTGTCCTGCTTGTCGAGTAAGTAATCTTTTTTATTTTCTCAGATTTTTGTGATTCAAATAAGCTACAATGGACTAACTTTATTTGGAAACAGAAATCATAATAAAAACATTTGTATTTCGAGATGATCGTATTATTATAAAGTCTTTAATTGTAAAAGTTGTTTTTAAAGGGTGTTAGATCCAAATTCTAACTTCAAAATTAAATTCCCCATTTTACTCAACAGATATTATATGTAAATATATATATTTTTTCGCTCTATAGCGCTATTCGATTTCTCCATTTTATTCAACAATTATCAAACTTAAATATCATTCCGCTCTGTAGATATTTTCTGTTTTAAAATAAAAATGCCCCTATAGAGCGAAAAAATATTTAATTTTAAATTCCCTAAAGTTATTATAAATTAAACATAAATGAAATCAATATTTATGCTGTCCAGGTGGGAGTTCTGGAAGAGGATTACACGTGCCTAGGAATCTTCTGTGCAATTTTTTTCTTTCCCCTTGGAGTCATATGTTGCCTCCTATTAAAAAATAGACGTTGCTCTCACTGCGGTGCCTATTTTGGTTGAATTCCACTACGACTTTTTAAAGAATCTATCACCAAATGAAATGGCTGTCCTGAAGTGTGATCAAAGAACGTTAAGCCACAAGTAAAAGTAGGGAGCATATTAGATAACTTTTAGATAATAAGACAAGAGGTCGAATATTATTAACAACAATGCGGTCTTTTTAATATGTTGTTAAATTAATTAATCTCTGAAAGAAACATTCCCTTGAATATAAGAAAGTCCACATTTATAAAAAAATATATTTTCGGTACCTACTATCACTAGAATTTTTAAAAAATGCAATGAAATTCAATTACAATGAAGGAAAAATAACCAAACAAAAGGTCATCGGATTTCAGCTCTTAAGAGTTTTGGTTCTAAGTTTTAACTTTTCTCATTTTACTCAACAATTATTAAAAAACCGCTATCAAGAAGTTTGGGTATGTTCATTCTTCATTCTATGGTTTCATTATATGGATCCAACACTCTGAATTTAGTTAAATCTATCATGTTCCATTTTTCAAATAGAATCGAATCTCAAGGAAGAGTTGATACATTTCTAAATATATAAATTCGATTGGCATAAATTTTATCTTTTCAAGTAAAATATTTATTTATCCAATTAGTTTTAAAAGGAAAAAGTTTTTAGAATTAGAGAATAATATATGAATGAGTTGTAAATCTTGTTGATTAATTATGCATGTCAGTTTTAAGTAAAGTCATATAATATGACTCCGTTGAACTTTGGAATTCAATTCTAAATGAAAATTTACGTTTCTGAGCTTTCGCTTTTTTGTGATAGTAAAAATAATCTAAATTCTTCAAGAGGCAGCTGCATTGACTTGAGTCACTTATATAGCATTTATCTAGCAAATATAAAATTTTCTGTGAAATGAGTTAAGCACTTATACGCAATAGTTATTCAGTGCTTAAGTTAAATATTCTAATTTGAGTGAGAAGACATTGCAGATTTCAAAGTTTTAAAATAATATTTTTTTCAAAAAAGTTTTGTTTTGCTGTTATCTGTATTTGTAAAAAGCAAAGTGTATTTAAAATGTGTACTAGTCGAGCTTTCGCAAATAATTTTTGAATCATTTGAATTATTTTTGTAGATTATTCTAAAAAGCTCTATGTATTCTAATTATTGTTATTATTACACTGTTTAGTAAAAAATAAATACATCACGTATTTTACTCCAGCGTTTTTTCCGTAATTAAGTCCCTCCACTATAATTTCATACGCTCGATTGATTGGACCTTTGTTCGTTAATCAGGTCTCCGACTTTGACCTTATATATCTCAAAGACACAAACGGAGAGTTGCTGGACCATTTTAATGATAAAGTTGAAAACGTATGATTTATTTACGCATTTTCATCGTACGAATCGAAGAGAAAGTAGGTACTGATTTAAAAAAATAAGTTTGCAATAATTACTGAAAAATAAGTTCAATAAATAAAATCAAGATAGAGAGATTATAATATTCGCTCCGTAAATTGAAAAAATCAAATTTTTAACTCAGAACTTAGCTTTAATATCCCTAAGCAAAAGAATTGCAAGACTGGAAAGTTGACGACTATGATTCAGTGCCACAAAAATGTGTCGTTGGTCGAAAACTTGAAATATTGGATCTGATTATACCTTTAGTAAATTATTTATCGATTCCGGTAATAGTGAACGCTATTTGTTTCGAATTCCTTGGATAGGCAAGGACAGAGTATAGTATGGCAGGAGACGGAATAAAAAACGCAAAATGAACATTTACTACGTTAGTTGAAGGTTTTCTGCAATGCCACTTTCCTTGACAGTAAGTACTTTAGTTTTTGTATTCCTTCGAACAAGAACTGCGTATATTTGACGATTACTAAACATAATTGAATATTAATAAATTAACTTAATGGGATTCAACAGCTGTGAGAGCAGCGATAAAATATTGTGGAAATTAAAAAAAAATATTTAATGTAGAAATCTGGATTTGTTTCAAAAACAATCAAATCTCCATTATTTATTTTTCATTTTAAATCTATGGTACATTTCCAGTCTTAAACAGGGCCGTCGGGAGAGGGGTGGGGGGGTAGGGATAATTTAGATAAGTTACTCTAACTTAATGAAATTTTTTACTTTCACATCCAAATTATTTCAAGATCCACCAAAAATTAATTGCATTAATTTTTAAAAGAAACATTATACAAACGAAGAAGAATAGATGTTCAAAAGGAATAAAATAATTGCGAGAATCATTTTCTTGAGAAAGAGAAATGCAGTCTGATAAATTAAAAAATGAATGATAAGATAACTTATTGATAATGATGTTGCAGAAGCGTTGTGCCAATTGAATATTTCATATTCTAACTCATATTGTCAGATGCGTTTCTAAATTGACTACCCTATTTCGGATTTACGAAATCTAGAAGTACTTGTCACAAGTATAGTGATTCATAAAATGTTTTCCCTTTTCAAAACCCTAGAATAATCAAATTCTTGTTGATTTCTCCATCCTGATAACAAAAAATTCCCTGAATATTTCACGTTCCCCCCACCTGGGGAAACGCTTTCACGGATGGTTTCCCGTAATTCAATTCAGAGATTCAAAAAAACCGCCATTATTTATTGCTGCAAAATAGTGAAATGAAACCAATGAAATGATAAAGGTTCGACTGTTTCGGAAATATTCAGGGAATTTTTTGTTACCTGGGCAGAAACACTATATAGGTCAGCGCAATTTCAAAAGACCGGAAACCCTAAGAAACGTTAACACGTCAAGGGTCAAGCACTTAAGACTCAAGAGAAACCTCAAGAGGAGGAAAGTTGCAACGGTTCAATCAAAGATATATCCTTGGTTCCATCACGAAACGTAAAGAAAGCGCAGGAGTAATAAGGAGGAAAAAGTTAGCGGATGGTTTCGAAGAAATAACATAACAGGATAAAAAGTTGGAGAACACCGCATCATTAAATAATTTTCAGGAAAAATATAGTATATGTTGCAGTGGTGTGAATGCAACATTATGAGGAAGAATGCGTAGACAAGTGTAGGATAACTGTCGTAACTATGACTCTGTGACACGATTAGGAGATACGTAAATGTACAATGTACGTAAACTGCAAAGTCACATGGAGGGAGCACACAACGAAGTTTTGTCCTTGATACAAACTTTTAGCGTATAAAGGAAGCGGAGGCCGTGGAGGGAGTTCCAGAACGAGTCGATCCACCAAGTGAGCGATGCCAGCTAACGAAGAGACCATGGGAGAATCCTTAGACCAGGAATCTGGTGCCGAAAACTTAGAATCGAACTCAGGATTATTAACTCCTAACAAATCTAATGGTTCCCTGGAAAAGCTCCTCTTCTCCAGTTTCCAAAATGGTACCAGCAGTTCTTCGTTTGGGGAGGAACAACTCTCCGAAGCTCTAAGAAGTTTACCTTTGAAGAGAGATCACGAAAAATTCATTAAGGAGTCTGTTGATGTTATTCTCAATGACGCTGTCTTCGAGGTAAGTAACAATAATATTTATTTATTGTCAACATGACAATACATTTTTAGGGGAAAAAATATAAAATTATAATATTTCTTAAGTAAAATCAAGAAATGGTATTTTGAGGATAGAACTTTCATCCAACAACTTTAAAAATTACTACTTGGCTATTGATACATTTTCAAAAGTTTGAAGATTAGCTATTGCTGTCATAAATGTTACACATTCTTATTAAATTGTAAATCTTGGAAGCTTAAAATATTAAATTATTTAATGAAGTTTTCAAAATATACACATTTATAGATAAGCATGAGGAAAATTATAATCTATAGCAAATAGAGCAATGATGTAATTATCTGAACAGATTGTGAATGTAAATGGGTTCAAATGGAAAAGTTTAACTAACGCTGTAAATTATTTAAACATATTCAGTTTCAAAATTGATAAATTTAATTGTATAAAGTTCCGTAATTTTTCCGCCTGAAAAAAGTACGCAACATAGTAACCATTATATAAACTAGAATGTTAAAAATGCTAATGTTATCACTTTTTTAGCGAGTAAACAAACTCAAGACATTAAACTTATAATTGATGAGTTCTTCTTTATGAATTAATCATACTATTCCCTTGTCATTCTTATGGTTCATAACCGTTCTTCCCTCGCCTCTCAATTATTACGATTTAATTTTTAATTGGAATGAAAATCGTTGTGTCGTTAATTATCTGGGTCCTAAATTATCTCCGGGAAAATTTAATGAAATCAATAAAAAAAATTTAATTGAGTGGTGGGGAAATTAAAAAGAAATCGCTAAATCATTAATTTCATGTAATTTAATAGTTAATCTAATTAGTAATTACAATAGAATCATTCATCTCATTCCAATTAGAGTAATAATTTAATTATTTCTTTTTTTTGTTAATTCTGTAATTAAATTTTTCTCCCATTCTTTAATCAATTGAGGGACCGACTTTAGTAAATACTATAATTCCCACGGACGTATTAGAGCGTAAAATTTACGTACCTCTAAACTTTCTATACACATTAAGACAAGGTAGTGGAAACTTTAGAGAAAAACTGAATCATAGGCTTGATTGAGTTAATTATCACACAGATAATACTTTTCAGAAACTGCTTGCTCTTGGGATCTAGTTTCCTTTTTTTTTTTGGTACCCACACAATTTGAAAGGAAAAAGTTGTTCGTAAAAAGATACTTTTTGTAAATTTTTTAATGGCTAGAGAAGTATTTTTGAGAATTTCTTTGAAAACTTAAAAATTTTGTACATCTATTTGGTGTTTGAAGGATTTGAAGAAAAGTCTGAAATGAGTCTGACAACTCGATTTCGGAAAGTTGAATGAACAATGGTACTAGATGTTGCTTTAGAGAGAGGTCAGGTATAGCTCGACAGTGAGGTAAAGGGTATGCATTCATTGCAGTGAGTAGGCGTGCCAAAGGTCTGCTTAAATATTTTTCCGACAAGATCGGTAGTTTCTTGCCTCAAAATTACTGCTTGAAGACATATAGTTGTTACCGTTTTTTACATATTTAATTAAATGCAATCTTTATTTTAATTGTATAGTAATTTGTTCGTAAAGAATGAATCTACTAATTTATCATAAAAGCAATTTAGTTTCGCCAACCTTTAGGCTCGCAATACTAAATATTTTTTCCTAAAACTATTAAAGGCCATTTGTTTCCTTTTCGTACAGGCGGAGGTAAATGCCCTAGTTTTAAGAAATAATATTTATTATTGTAAGCGTTAAGTTGAGGAAACTAAATTTGTTCCTATGGTAATTACTACATGCCCGTAAGTCAATTATAATTTCTTTGAATCCTTTTAAGTCTTTTTAAATCCAACACTCTTAAATAATTTTTTTCAGGGAACTTCAAGGAAGAACAAAGTAGTAGAATGGGTTGAACCATCTGACCTAAAGTCCCTGATAAATCTCAAAATTTGTGATGAAGGTGTCACCAATGAGGATCTTATCAACCTTGCCAGGAAAGTGATAAAATACAGTGTAAAAACCGGCCACCCCCATTTCGTGAATCAGCTTTTTTCTGGAATGGATGTTTATGGTCTCGTGGGTCAGTGGCTAACCGATGCTTTGAATCCTTCAGTTTATACCTACGAAGTGTCTCCTGTATTTTCTCTCATGGAAGAAGAAGTTCTGAGGGAAATGAGGCGAATAGTCGGATGGAAAGACGGAAGAGGCGACGGTATTTTCTCCCCAGGTGGTTCCATGGCCAATGGAATGGCTATTAACCTTGCGAGACACTATAAGTTCCCTGAAATAAAAGAAACGGGTCTCTCTCAACTACCAAGGCTCGTTATTTTTACTTCCGAAGATTCCCACTATTCGGTGAAAAAGCTGGCAGCTTTCATGGGACTTGGGACGAATAATGTCCTTTCTGTAAAGGTTGATGCTAGAGGTAAAATGTGCACTAAAGACCTTGAAAAACAGGTCCAGAAAACTCTTGACAAAGGTGCAGTTCCCCTCATGGTCTCTTCAACTGCTGGTACGACAGTTCTTGGCGCTTTCGACCCTCTTGTGGAAATTTCAAAGATCTGTGAGAAGTACCAAATGTGGTTCCATGTTGATGCTGCTTGGGGTGGAGGTTCTTTAATGTCCAGGTGAGGTTCCTTAATGTTTCTAAAAATTAAAGAATTTGTAGCAATAGTTAAAATAATTAAATTAAGCATATAAACGTACCAGTAATCGTGATGGCCTTTTTTATTACATTTTACCCTAGTTTTAATGCATTATTGCTTTTTATATTTTAAAATCATTAAATTCAATGGGTTTTTGTCATCAAATGTCTTTTTGAAGACATTTTCTTATCATCTATTCAAGTTGTAATCTATTATCACGAATACTGGGAGCTGGCTCAATTTTATCCTGCATGAAAAATTGTATCTTAATATGAAAAATGTTTTAACATTTGCCATACTGAAACGTACTTTAAACAATTGTATTTTATGATAATCATTTTTTATTTTGTATGCTTTCAAAATTCGAATATATATGGGAAACAGCAGTCATTATAGGTCGTTACTTATTCACTTTTTAAAATCGATTTTGAATTTTCTCACGCATTTAATCTATTTTGTGAATTTACCACCTTTTTATCTGAATTGTTAAAGATGAATCGTATGAAAAATTATTGACATTGGAGTTATCGGATAAAAAGCCTCTTTAAAACCTTAGATTTCTTAAATTCAATTGAAATTTCTTGAAATTGGTTAAAATTGTAAAAAAATCTTTTAAAATTCCTCTAAATCTGTTTAAATCTAATTTCTTTTGAATCATTTTAAATTCCTTGAAATCTCCTAAATTTTTAATTTACATTTTATTGACTTGGATTGGAGGTATGTTTTACTTTTTAGCTAAATTATTTTGTTCGTATCTTTGTTAAGTTGTTTAAAACTTTTTAAATATATTTTGTCATCGGTTTCTCATCTACTGTGATAACTACTACAGCTATTTATAAAAAAAAAATTACTTTTTTAATATAAAAAATTGTCTGTTTAAAATTACTCATTTCAGTAAGGACAAATTATTATAAAAACCTCACTTCAAAAATTGATCCTTATCATTTGATTTAAATAAAAATTTTAATTATTTTTAGGAAACATCGACAACTGCTCGATGGAGTCGAGTTCGCCGACTCCATTACGTGGAACCCACATAAAATGTTAACGGCTCCTCAGCAATGTTCCACTCTTCTTCTGAAACATGAAAATTTGTTACAATCAGCTCATGGGTCAAAGGCCACTTATTTATTCCAAAAGGATAAATTCTACGATACCTCCTACGATGTCGGAGATAAACATATCCAATGCGGTCGTAGGGCAGATGTCTTGAAATTCTGGTTTATGTGGAAGGCAAAAGGATCAAAGGGTTTCGAAAAACACGTCAACAGAATTTTTGAACTCTCTCGTTACTTTACAGAAATGATCAGAAATAGAGCTGGATGGAAGCTTCTCATGGAACCAGAATGTACAAACGTTTGTTTCCGATATATTCCTCCATCAAAAAGACACTTGGAAAGCGAGGAATTAATGAAAGAACTGCACAAAATTTCTCCGATAATTAAAGAAAGAATGGTGAAAAAGGGCTCTATGCTTATCACTTATCAACCTTTACGAGAGGAGAGAAATTTCTTCAGGCTTGTCTTGCAAAATTCGGGTTTGGTTGAAGCTGATATTCGCTTCTTTATAGAGGAAATTGAGAGGCTGGCAAGTGACCTTTAGAATCTGCAAATTAGAATTATAATTATAAAATGTAAATATAGTTTAGTGACTAAAGAAAATTAAATTAAATCGACAAATATTCTATGATAAGACCAAGATTCCAGGCGAAAAATCTCAACTTTAAAATAAAAAATAATTTAATATTCAGGAAATGAACTTTTTTTGTAAAATTTAATCAGTATGATTGACAAGCACAGGTACCAACAATATAACATCGTTATATAATTAGAGCGTGGTGCTATATGTAAGGAAACGACATTCAGAATAAATAGTATCTCACATTTGAAAAAACCATTTTACAAAGGAGGCTTAATTTTTGATTAATTTTAGAACATATATCTTTATATTAAAATTTATAAACGCAACTTATATATATATATATCTCTAGCTATATTCTTCTAGAAACTTTAAATGAAATTGCTTGAGGCTGCTTAGCATTTTCTTGATCATATCTTTCTGAGGCAAAATTGTAGTCCTGAAGTGATAGGTTCCAGGTTTTTGTCCAAAACCAGAACCGGGTATAACACAAATTCCGGTGGCCTCAAGAAGCTTAAATGCGTAAAACGAATCAGGTGTTAGGCCCTTAGCTTTTGCTTCCTTTATTGCCTTGTCAGGGAGGTCTATCGAGGGAAACACGTACATCGCACCCATCGATGGATTAGACTGCAAAAATGTTTAGAGTTAAAGATTTTAAGATGGAATTGAGAAAATGTATATACTTTATTAGCAGTCTAACTGTTTTAGATTAGTTTCAGTATGTACAGATATTTGACTTGCATAAGTACTAATTTAAAAAATTAAAGAACTTTGCATTCAATAGATTAAAAATTGAAATATAAACGCTGTAAATAAAAATATTAATCAAAAGAGATCATTCTTATGATTTTATATATTATATTACCTTTATTCCAGGAATACTATTAAGAGTTTCAACCACTAAACGAGATCTTTCCGCCAAAGAATCTAGAGTTTCAGTCTTTTCTTTTAAGAATAGCGGGTATGAAGGTTCGTTGGGTTTTGGTGGATTGACGACTACGTCCATCGCCACTTGTCCTAAAACGGTTGGGCATAGCATTGCCGAAATCGCCTTCATCAAAACAGCCATTACATTTGGATCCATATTTACAATCTCTGCGTACCCGCCGCGAAGACCACATTCACCCGTGTAACCTGTTATTATTTAGAAGAATTCAAAAGAAGTTAAATAAAAGTAAAAGAATTTTGAAGAAGTCAAAATAAATTTGAATAAATTAATAAACTTCAAGGTGAAATCAGAAAAATTTAATGATTTTAATAAAGAGAAAGGTATTTAAGGTAATTTAAGGTAATTCAAAAGAATGCAAAAGATTTTTAAAATTTCAAGTTTTTTCAATCTAGGAATGACCCGAAATTACCCTATAATTCCAATGTCGATAATTTTTAATATGATTCAACTTTATCAATTAAGAAAAGATAAAAAAGTAACTAATTCAAAATATGTGAAAAAAGGTAAATAGGTAACGTCGTGGGATAATTGTATTAAGTTTTCAGTCTAAAAATTGAAATATATGAAATACAAACCTTTGGAGACCGACATGAAGGATGCCAGCTCCATGTCAGAATAAGGCTTGCCCATTTCTGTCATGACTTTTTTAAATGCGAAGAAGGAGGAATCCTTGTCATAAATATTGGTTTGGTAAACCTCGTCAGCTAACAAAAATAGGTGATGCTTGTGTGCGAATTTAATGACTTCTTCGATATTTTTCCGGGTCAAAACTTGGCCTGTTGGATTACCAGGGTTTATTACAACCAAAACTCGAGGTTTGCACTTTTCTGCAGCTTCCTTGTAGGCTCTTTCAAGTTCAGGAATATCCAGAGACCACTTGTTGTTCTCGTTCAAATAATAGCTGACTTGAGAAAGCCCAAATTCTGCCAGGACAGCAGAATAAAGTGGATACTGTGGGATTGGAATCATCACTCCTGATGGTTTTCCATCTACCCTTTCGTTGAAAAGTTTCAAGAACGACTGCAAAGAAAATTAATTGGTTGGCTTATTAAAATATTTAATAATCAAAATAGATATTTTCATGAACTATTTTCATCAAATACACACTTTAATTCCATCAGATGCTCCATTGGAGAGTATGATATTATTGTAGTCACTTGGAATTCCATCTCTTTCTTGAATATATTGAGCCACATGTCTTCGAATAATTTCGATTCCAGCAGATTCAGAATATGATCCAACGCTGCCGCCTTTGCAGCCCTGAAGAACAGTTCTCGATCGTTCTTTTGCGTCCTCTGGATATTTAGGATCATTAAGAAGTTCTGGAGTTACTGCAAGGGCCAAAACTTGACGCAGGAATGTGATGGGCGTTTGGCCCATTGCATGTGCATCTCCGATATTTGCTTTAATTACTTCTTTGAATGGTTTCTTAGCTCCCTAAAAATAAACGAAGATATTTAAAACACATACTAAAGATTTAAGATTAAAAAATATGATATTTTTAATAAAAATAAGTGACACAATATCAAAAGAATTCAGAAGAGTTTCAGGAATTCGGAAAAATTTTACAAGAGTTAAACAATTTTAACAAATGTTTGAAATTCAAAATATTGTAAAACATTACATCAAACAAAAGAATTTTCAGTTGTGAAAGATTAACATTTCATATTTTTTTATTTATTTGAAAAAGTTTTTTCAACCCGGAAATAACCGGAAATTCCTAATAATTTTAGCTAGAATAAAATTTATTCGGGACTTAATTAAACTTACGGACACCCAATTTTTAATGTAAATATGAACAAATTATATGTACTATAGACAGCTATAGATATGCATAATTCGGAAAAATTGAATGCAAAATAGTTGTTTAAGAACATGTGGAAATTACCACAAAACAAATTTCGTTTCGAAAATGTTAAGTTCGGAATAATGAATATATTTCTATAAAGCTAGACTATTTACATCTCTCCCCCCCCCTCTCTCCGATCATACAGACGACGGTAAATATTTAATTATAATATTTGTTAAATGAATAAATGAGGAAATCTAGTTTCAAAATTAGTGTGCAATAAATAAACGATGACTGTAAATTGTAACCTTTACAAGTTTGAGATAAAATTTAAGTCTAAAAGAATGTTGGAACAGAGATAAGATTAGTCAAATCGCTATGTATTTCAGACATACATAGACGTAGTATTCACATAATTTTAAAGCTAGACATTATATGGTATAAATGATACCAGATACTCGTGTTAACTTTACATAATTAACAATGACATTCGCAAGGATGAAATAATAGAGGTACTCACGTTTATTCGTTTAAAGCAAATAAAAAATGTGCCAACAATAGATTCAGTTATTTAGATAACTTCATTATGTTTAACTAACTAGTTAGACATTAATTACATTAATTTAACTAAGCATTTTTCGGGAAGAGGGGGTCCGCGAAAGCTCTCGGTGGCCCTGACTGCAAAATATTTCCCGAATATTATCAGAAATGTGTAATCGAACATATCTATAGCTAATGTTTGCGTCACTAGTGCTTATTCTCGGAAGATTGAACATACTTAAAAAAAACCTCGAAAAGTGGAATCTCTTTTTATATGCAATAAGAAAGGCGAAAAATATGTCCAAAAACAGTTATAAAATTGTTATTACAAGCTTTCTTTTTTAAATTACACATCATGTCAAGCAACAAATGTCAAAACTACCGGAACCGGCAACCGGAACTCGGAATTGAAGCCTTATACGTGTACGTGACAAAACCCACGTGCATAAAATTTGACAATAATACAATATTTGCAACAAAAGAACCGAGTGCATTGACATACAGGAACAAGATTGAAACAGGTCTAAAAATCTGAAATGCTAATAGGATCAATTATCATAAATAAACAATCATTAAGTAAAGAAAATAAAAATGCCCCCAGTCACACAAACAAAAACTGGTTAATTAGACTTCGTATTTCCAATATTCTCAGTCATTTATCCGGAGATAAATCAATGAGTGGTTAGAATAAAAAGATGAAAGATATTTTTTAGAAGGTATAGTGAGACTAGTGAGTACAATAATATATTTAAAAAAAATAGTAACTATATATATATATCCAAGTTGAAGGGCGTGCGTGCAAAACATGAATTGTGTACGAGCAGTCGTGTACATGAATGGAATGGAAGCAATGGAATCATTCACCTTTTCAAGTTCCTTTTCGATTTCATTTGCTCGAAGTAGTAGAGGTCCTCGCACAGCATATTCCATGACTTTAAGGTTATAAAAGACATTATCTACGTTGAGAACACGTTTCTCGTCGCTGGACATGTTTCGGGAGTTGTTTATTTCAGGTGAGACCGGTTGAAGAATCTTCGTTCCAGGCTGGCCCATGCCACTGTCAAAGCCTAGTGCACCGCCTCCCATTCCCCTTGTTCCCCGAACTCTATAGTTACCCCCGCTTTGCGCCCATCCCCGCGGCCAAACGTTGCCGATAACCACTTTTCTCAATTGCCCATGTGACGACATGATTGACAGTCTTGAAAACACAAAAGCCTGTCACTGGCTATCAGGCTCACTGACGTCAAACGTCAGATCAGAAACGTCTTGAGCGTTCTGGGTTCTAGATATTAGAATCAGAACCGCGAACTTTCTGCGCACTGTAGCCAGCTGTGAACTGGCCAGCTGTAGCTTCTATTTTCACTGAAAGGACACGCGCGCCTGTTTTAAAACTGTCACTTTTTCACAATCCTGGTTTATTCACAGTTTATTTGGTGTTTATGTGATTTATTTTTTAATTTTATTTTATGAGTCTATTTAGGTTTTTTTTATGTTGATACTTTTTTCTGTGTTTACTTACAGATTAATCAGTGGTTTCCGAAGTTGGTACCGCGCTTCTCTGGAGAGAAAATTTTAATAGATTAATGATTAATACATGATATGCTGGTGTGATGTTTGGAAAACGCTTGACAAGGAGTGTTTCAAAATTATGATTTTATAACGGATAGTTATACGGAATTTTTTTTTGTCATTCTGTAGTAGAGGTTCTTATTCATTCAATAGAAATTTTCGAATTAAATAGAAATAGAGCGAAAACATCTTATTTTAATTTTTTTTGGGTGAATTTAGATATTAGATTTTTCGAATTTCTCGTTTTAAAGGTATGTGTTACCATGTGAACAGTCGTGTCGTCGTGTGAGCAAATTCAGATTATTTGGGGGTTTTTCCACAATTTTTACTTCATCTGTTTTATCAAATAAATAATCGTAAAGAACGTGAACAAGGAGGTCTATGTCTGG
>JAUESI010000015.1:3323956-3362798 GCA_032275145.1 Synergus laeviventris | reverse complement strand
TTTTGGAATTTTTACAGGTACGTCTTAGTGCAATGATCAATGAGTAATAGATTAATTAAAGTTTATTAAATGACCTTAAGCACTTTTTATAACCAAATAATGTTTCTTTTAAAGTCATATATTAATTATCCGATCCCTACCTTACCAACTTCTGTTTTTATGCAAGATTTCTTCTAAATTTATTGAGATATAAAATATTGAAAATTTCTAAAATTAAAGTTAATTAAACTAGCATTAAAAAGTCTGTAAAAAGTAACGTTGTAGGTTGCCGAGAAAATAATGTCGGTAAGGTAGGTATCGGATAAGTAATACATGGCCCCGATTAATTTCAAATAATCGCGCGCTTTTTGGTACCGAAGACTGCCGAACACCCAACACGCCCAATAAGACTCAACACAACAACACTATGCCTGCATTTCTAGGTACATGTACATCTAGGTAAATATGCCTTTATAGGCCTTTATAGGCTTTATAGCGTAGGTCACTAGGTTCACGTGGGTTCACGTGGGTTCCAGTGGGACAGTGGGTTCTTACTGGTTTTTACTAAGGGCAAACCAGTGTAAATAAAAGATTCATATAGCATACGGGATACACAACATGGTTAGTGTCGTTAGCATTCAATTATTTTTATTTTATTCTGTATGACATTTATTAATTTATGTTTCTTTTTGAAGAATATGCCAATAAGAGGCACATTTAACATTATACAAACAATTTTATAGGTTATGAGAATTCTACATTTGTTTATTATTGATGTTATTGAAAAAAAGATTTTTAAGTGGTATCACTATTAAGAATATATGTATAATATTGAAAACATTGTGATACATATATTTTTAGTAGACACCGGTAATTTATACATCATCTAGTTTTGTATTTATTTTAGAAAGAAATACATAAAGGAAATAGTATGGACAGCTCAAAGATCGCAGCTCAACATGACATTGAAGATAATTCTAAAATTATTATGGGCTTTAATTTGCGACCATCTTGGATCAAAGAATCTCCTAATCGTAAGAAAATAACAAAATAGCTTTTACCATAAAAATGTATTCATTATTATAAACTTTTTGTGCTTTATTATATATTTCACAGGCCTCGCAGATGTGACAGCAAATAATGTCAAGAAAACTAATTTTTACACGACTTATCCGTATCACAAGGCTTGTAATGTGGACAACAATCTAAAGTGCCCAGTTGTTATAGAAGATAATTCGAGCTCTTATTTAGCTGACAAAACGAATAAACTTGTTACAGATTCAAGTGAAAGCAGTAGTTTTGGTATGTAGAATAATCGATGATTTCACTCAGCTAGTAACTTTATTAAAAACAAGTGTATCTATAGGATCTAAAGAAAACTATAAATTTCAGGATCGAAAGGCTCAAGTACTTCTGACTTCTCAGAATTCAAATTAAATGAAGCAAGTGCTTTTCAGGATACGGAAGATGATGTATCATTGACTCCAAAATTTAAAGATCTTGAAACCCACTATCAAAAATTGCCCCAATTTTATTGTCTTATGAATAAAGTTTTGGTCATTATGAAGCCTGATTCTGCGTTTTGGTTTTGCGGGAAACTCAAAGTTCAAGTTTTGTTTGGAGCAGTTAAAATTTTTGGTGCAGTACTTAATAGTTCGACAACAGTAATTCCTGTTCAAGTTTTTTCTCCGAGAAATGACAGTCTTGTTGGAATTGAAACAGAAAATGGATTCCCTGAATTCAATGAAAAAGAGCTTTGGGAGACTCTTTCTAGTGAAGGTATTAATCGGAAGATGAAAAGTTCTTTGGTATTGAATATTAAAGAGTGCCAATCTGGATGGGCTGTAATTTTATTAGAAAACTTGACAAATCACATGACAAGATTTTTAAGTACATTTTGTTCGTTTAAATTATTTCCAAAAATCGAGGATCAAACATTCTACTCTTGGACGGATCCGAGAAGAGCAGAATTAACACTACAAGCAAATTTCAGATACTGTAAAACAGGCAAACAACTGATCATCAATCCACAATGGAAAACAAATGTAGTTGATAAAATTCTAGACGAGTATTCTGATAAACAGAAATCAGTAAATATCGTTTTGGGTGGAAAATGCGTTGGAAAATCTACTTTCTCGAGATATCTGGTAAACAACATTTTACCACAGTCTGGTACTGTTATTTTGATAAATTTAGATATTGGTCAAAGCGAATGCACACCAGCGGGTTGCATTTCTCTGAATTTAATTGATAAGCCTATGTTAGGACCTAATTTCACGCAAATGAGAACGCCTTATTATCAATTATACATTGGAGATGTCAACGTTGTCCATTGCGTAACCCGTTACTTAGAGGGGGTTTTAAAACTGGTAAATGTTTTAACCAATGACTCAAAATTATCGGGTCTTCCTGTTATAGTCAATACTATGGGTTTTTGTAAAGGAATTGGCTGGGATATAGCCGTTTCACTTATACAATGTTTTCAACCAACCAATGTAATCCAAATTTTGTCAAAAAAGATGAAGAACAATTTTGATTATTGTCTGAGCGAAGATATTGTTAAACAACAGGTAATTTCATAATCTTAGACTCTATATAAATTATCATACTATATATATAGTTGCTGAATTTAATTTTTAAAATTTTCTATTTTAGAATTTCTCTCGACTTATGCAGCTTAAAAATGAGCGAAAGAAATTGTCTTATAATTTAATCAAAATAAATTCGGAAGTTGAAAAGCAACATAATAATGGTGAAACCTGGAATATGGAACCGTACCAGAAACGAGATCTCGCAATGCTTGCTTATCTCAGTCAAATTACTGAGAAAAATAAAAGCATTATGTGAGTCATAAAACTTAATTTATTATCGTTTCATCTTAATCTAGAAGTTAACACACTTTCTTTGAATTTTAGGTCCGATAATTATACATCACCCAGCATTAACGCCGTATTGCCATACATGTCAGTGTCTGCATTAATAAAAATTTCTATTAATATACTTAATTGAATATTATGAATGTTTATCTTCTTATAAACATATACTTATAATTGAAATACTTTTGTTAAGGGTGCCGCTACATTGTTTGTACTTATCCCTCACACAAACCGGAGTACCATTGACGCATATACTAGCAGCTATGAATGGTAATATAGTAGCCCTTTGCGGATTTGACCCATCTGATGTATCTGTTCAATTAGACAGTCCTTCTAGCTCAAAGAAACCTCAAGTTCTAGTCAGAACACCATTAAGCACTTGCTACGGCTTTGGTGAGTAATGGCTAATATAATAATAATGTTCTTATAAATTTTTTTCTCCTTTTACTACTAATGATGTGGAAGTTGCTTAAATTTTAAATAATATATTTTTAAAGTACTAAGTATATAAAAGTTTAAATATTTTAATATATTTCAAAACATTTGTAAAGAATATCAAATAGTATTATCTTTATGATATACTCTTCTTTTATAAATTTTGTCAATATTTTAAATATTGATTTTCGTGATGTGGAAACATTCTCTCTAGCCCCGAACATCGTTACTTTAAATATTTTAAAATAATGTTTAACTTTGAATCAGTACATCCGGCAAAATAAGGTCCACGAATCAGCATTTCTGTACTACGGACAACTGCGGCCCGTCGGAGTTTGCGTAATAGTTTTTCGCATGTGTTTTTACGTTATATATAGCGATTACTGCTAAAATTCAAAAAATATACATTTTAAACATAATAGAAAAATATATTAAAATAAATTTCAAAACATTTCGTTGATTAATTCTGTTTAGTTTTTGTTGATGTTTCACAAGGGAAAAAAAATTTATAATAGAAACATACAACTTATTCTTATCTCATGTTTGTTATATTTCAATTTTTTTTGCTTTCGTACTTGTGTCTTAGGAGTAATTCGAGGAGTCGATACCGAAAAGGGAATCGTGTATTTAAATACACCTCTGACTTCGGAAATATTGCAGTTTGTCAACTGTTTAATGGGTTGTGTATCAATTCCCTCAGCATTGTTACCATTGAATTTACCAAATGCACCATATACAGGAAATAAAGCAGATCTACCTACAAGTAAAGAGACCCGAAGAGGATACTTTAAAATGGGAAATCAAGCAGCAGTTTAATTTTAGTCACGCAGTCTTTAGTGTGTGATACAAGGTATGATAGAAGAACTAGTTTCTTATTTATGTAAATAAATTCATATTTCAAATAATACCTTGCGTCTAAATGATTTTTACTCAGTGGTGCCAATGAAATAGAATTTTTAGGTCCGAGCTTGTATCTAGCACTCTTAAGGGGTTAAAGTGTACCATTATAAATATAAAGTTATCACTTTCCTTATAAAGATGTACGTATATCTGACTATTTCTTCTCTTGAAAATGTTGTGAGCCAAGAGAAAATGTGCGGTCCTGAAAAGAATTTCTTTGCCTTTCACTTTTCTGTCTTTAAACAGAAAATTTCGTTTCTTTTTCCTCCTTTAATTCCAATAAGTGAACCGATTTTAATTGGCTCTCTAAACAAAAATATTGCATTTTAGAACTTCTTGAAATAATGCATTTACCAAACAAAATTTTTTAAATTCAAGCTTTAAATAACTCTTTGATAATGGTCCGTCCAATGGACATCACGTCAGTTAAGATGGACAATTGGACATACATATTGCGCTTGCGTTTAATAAGCCGAAGCGCGCTTATTCTACTATATCGTTACATGCCTACGAATAATACACGTAATTTTTAAAAGTGACAATTTTTGGCTTTGCGTTATAAAATTAGGTAAGCGAAGGATTAATTGAACCAGAGTTAATTTGCATGGCGTAAGCTTAAGGGGCTCTTTTCCATAAAAAGCTAGAACAGCAGGTGGAAAGGGAAACACAGAAATTGCGTGGGCGATGAGAAACTATATGCAAAAAGGCGGTGGAGCGACAAAGAGGATGGTCAGTGCCGGATTAAAACGCTGTGCAGACAATAATCTCTACATTTTTTATTTAAATTTGTCAGAAACTTTTTATATGTATTCTTATACGAAGAAAATTTTTGAACTACAATCAATAGTAGACTTACTAACGTTCAAAAAAAAGTCAATAAGTACAAATGAAAGAATAATAATTGAATTGTATATGAATCACATGAAGTAAGCTAATTATCATTTTTTCACAATTTTTTCATAATCAATTTAGCATTAGTTCAGGAATGGTTGGGAAAGCAAATTCAACAGGGATTTAACTTTAAGTGCACGTGTTAATTACCATAAAAGCAAATTTAGTTTCGCTAACTTTACGTTCGCAATAAATATTTATTGCTGAAACTAGGTCATTTACCTTCGTTTCGCGCAAGTAAAGCTAAATGGCTAATTTTTTGTGAAAAATATTTATTATTGTAAACGTAAAGTTAGCGAAACTAAATTGCTCTTATGGTAAAGTTTCATATGCCCTTAACTTTGTTGAAATTCACCAACTTGTGAAATTACATCATCCCAAGCGAATCGAGTATTTTCAACTTTGAATGACGTCATTTTAAGAGATTTTGTACTTTTTGGCAGATTTCAATCCGTTTATCGATACAATACTTATACTGTGGTTTAGGCCCCTGACTGTAATTTTACGCTTCTCAGGAATTTGTAATGTGATATTTTTCATTATTGCAATTAACCAAAAACCGTAATTTATTTTTATTGTATTTCAAGTTATTTCTAAAAATGTCCATGTTTAACATTTTTTTTTCGTATTCTATAAAAAAAAATCTTTTCAGCAAGGAGAAATGAGACCCTCCACTCGCTGCGCGAAGCGTGAGCTTTTCTTGTATTCTATTGATTTTTCTGTAAGCTCTAGTAGTGGGAGTCAGCAGCCAGTGCGCTAGGCTCGCTCAACAGCGTGTTCAGCTTCAGACTGAATTATAGTCCTTCTCTCTCCTCTTGCTGTTTTTTTCTATAGATTCCTCTCTTTCTGGAGAATTTGCACGCGAGTGAGCGCGCACTCCCACATACATGAACGCAAACCCGTTCATATGGTACATGTTCACTTCTCTGTCTTTCTCTCTGCCTCTCTAGGTTACGTTTTTCAAATACATTGATACATCACATTCTATCTCGCTATAGTTAAAGCGTTTATCTTTTGTTTCGTTGTTCCACCTCGATCTTCTTTTCTTCTTTCACTGCTTCATCTTCTTCTAGGTCTAAAGGACAGGAAGGATGCACGAAGCTTATAAGGCCCCTGGCAGGCCCGGGTTGGAGAGCGGTGTGTCTTTCTTCAATGCTTGAAAAACAAAGGACAAAAGGCGGCAGAAATCTCGCGCTTATCCTTTGTTTCCCAGGCATTGAAGAGAGACACGCGATTTCCTAACCGAGTCTGGTCCCTTGTATTCAGTAGACTTCTTGATGCATATAAACTGTAAAATGACTATTATTAAATTTTGCAACATATTTTGAGACAATTGTTTCTCCTTGCAGACAATAATCTCAATAATAATTTACTTTTACTAAGCTGCTCTCTTTGGTCACGTAACCCATATATCACGTGCACTCTTAAGATATTATAAGCACAACATTTTTTCTGAGGAATTTTTTCAAATTTGGAATATAAATTTCTTAAAGTACATATATGACTGTAGAATTAAAAAAGACTTGATCATCCTGAATCTGAGATCATTAAAATCAAAGTTCTGTGAAAATATCACAATTTTTGACAATTCAATTTTGCTAAAGAAAAAAGAAGATACCTAATCTGTAGGCGCTTTTTTCGATCGATATAAAGGCGGAGCGTTTTCGAATTGCTTGTAAGTATATGCATTCGTCCATAAAGATAACTTTTTGCATGTAGAGGGCAAGATTTTTGAATGAGATTAATATATAATCGTTGTAAAATTGAAAGGGATTTATACAACCTAGAGAAAAATGAGCTTTTGTAAAATTCGATAATTTAGTATAAATTTTCTATTTTAAAGAGATTTTTTTATACAATTATAAAAGGTATATATATTGACCAGGGAGTTAAAGTAAAAGTTTCGTGAAAGATGCTTGCCTGAATTATACCACCCACTCGTCAAGCGGCAGGGTCAGCATGTGCACTGTGCACACATCCTTATACACGCATACACATATATACACATTCTTTTCTCTCATGGCGATATTTACGCAAGCAAAACACGCACAGGCAGGGTATGCATGTATGTGCCTAGGCCCTAGGGCAAAAGAAGAGTGCAGCGTTCGCTCTGTAGTTCTCTACTGCAGAAACAGCGAAAGCAGCAGGGCAGAGAATATAGCAATATGAATACATATATATGTAAGAACATAGCAGGTAAAGGGACTGGAATGGCACGATGCAACCCGTTCAGTTAGAGCCATACCCGGCCAGGCCAGAAGAAGACGTGAAGAACTAGGGGCGCTATTCTCGAGTTCATGCAGAAACTTTCATACTCGAATGTATAATTCTCTCTCTCTTTTAGTCATAGCTTTGAAAAAGAACAGCAGCATATATAAGCGTATACACAAAAGTTTCCGCCTGGTCTCGAGAATAGCGTCCCAGCCGTAGTTGTCCGCAGTTGTCCGAAACAGAGCAACGAAGTTACGAACAGTTACGAACGCACCACGTTCCGAGCCGAGAATGTACGAACTTGCCGATGTTGGTCGAAGTCTCCGGAAATACACGAAGTTTACCCGAGCGAGCGAGCCAGAGATACGGGCAAGCAGTGCGGCCGTCTCTGGTGCCGCGGTTAGATGATTACATTGTTGTGTGTGCTTGTTTCTAGAAAGGAAAAAGTGTAAAATTATCTTTGTCATCGCAACAGCAAACAACGATAGCTGCCCTTGAAAAGGTATACTGTCGGCCTGTGGCAAAGTTTCTCGTTTTAACGGCAAGGTTGTCCTCGTTTAGCCATTCGTCAAGAGTTTTGGAGCACGAACGAATGATCGACGACGGGTGTGGTGTTCATTTTGGGACAGGACCGTGTCTGCAGTGTTTCATTTGCAGAATCGGATAATATGTACTGAGAAGACAAGATTTGTAAGGAGGGTGAAATATAGGGGAGGGTACTGCCCGAATCTGAGTGCAAGATTAAAGTGCGACGGAGAAGAGACGGCTGCGACGAGGAGATTAACTTTCCGTGAGCCGGTGTGGCATCGGTTCGCCGATCGCTGGCACCCGGACCTCTAATGCGTCGGTAAAAGTGTAAAATTTACAGAAATGGGCTTAAAAAGAGCAAATCGAGTGTGTGCCTTGGAGACTGGAAGAGACTGATACAGTATTTCAGTGGTGTAGTGTGGAATAACCAATACCCATTGTGTTTATTTTATAAATTCTCATTCAATGTGGAGAGACCTTCAGAGGAGAATGTGCAGAATATGAGTTAACCAAGCCTAAGGATTAGCAGCTCGTCAGCTAGGCACAGGCAACTGCAATCGTCGCCTGGGATTTTTTTCCAAGGTGGCGCGGGTGGAAAGAAAGGCTAAGGCAGAATTGGTTTTTCAATTGTTGTGAGTTTGTGTTTGTTTCTGTGTGTGTGTGCGCGCATTGTATGGATCAGTTGGGCAGTTGGGCCCAGAGGTTAGACGCAATTCTGTCATACTGCTGTACCGGTTCACAGTTGTGTTTTTTTTCTGTTGTTTTTTGTGCCATTGATAACATCAACGACTTTCGTCGTTAGACCACTTTTGTGCTGAAAACTCTAGGAAGGATACAAAGATGCAGGTGGCAACGTTGTTCAGGGAAAGCGCCAACCTGCTTGGTGCATCAAATTTGGATCCACCACAAACTCACCATCAGACTCTTCAGCAACAACAAATGCAACAACAATCCGTTGATATGCATCTGAGTCACCATATGCAACATCACTATAAAATGTAAGTTATACGAACGATTTATTTGCATTTACTTTATTCTCAAAGTTAAATGGGTGTAATGACCATTTCCCTGGTAGTCTTAATTTAATTTGTACAATTTAGCATAAAAATTGACGTTCAAATTCTAACGTGAAAGTTCGAATACTAGGTTTATCGCAGGCTTGAAATTTTTTATTATTTTTTCTCTACAACTATTTTTTATTTGCAAAATAGAAATTAAAACAAAGCGAAGTAATATCTAATTCTAATGTATGTTGAGTAAACTGAAAAGATTAAATTTTAATGTTAGAAGATTGATCGAAAACCATTAATTTGTATTAATTTACCTAAGTCCGCGAAATACAATTAGCCTGACTCGTTTTAAATCGACATCTGTCTGAATAAATCTAAATTTTATCTTTAAAATATTTTGATTATAAATCGTTCATTCCTTCCAGCTTAAATTTTCATTTTCATTGCACAAAACCGAATTTTCTGAATTCTAAATGATGTGTATAATCTTTTAAAAGTGTTCGGTTTCTCACGCAATGACAGCAAATATTCACATGGAATAAAAAGTAGATTCAAAATGAAGTTAATTTGTTCAAAATACTATCGGTTTAAAAGGGTATCATTTGAAATTAATGTTGTTTGATAATAAAAAAGTATGGAGTGACTTCGAATTAGGGGTGATTAGTAGCAAAATCAAATTGATTTACACGGTATTTGATAGGATTTAAACAGGTTCAAACAAGTTTAATGCCATTCCGCAACAAGTTTTTGAATCCTGAAAACTAAAAGATACATTATTTTTTCTTTTAAAGTAGATTCATTACTGACCAATCCCCAGAATTAAAATTTTGAATTCACTAAAATAGAAAAACTAACAAATCTTTGCCAGCATCTGTACTTCATTCGATCCAAGTACAGATGTTGGTGATCGTCATGAATATCGTTCATATTCGCTCATCTTCCAGGGTCATCGCATTGTCGTCATTTAAGCTTTCACTTGTAACTTGTAAGCTACATCTAACAACTGAATAGACATAGATTTAGTACCGAGTACCTAAACAAATAACTATTCGAAAATTTGTTTAATTCACAAACTAAAATATGTAATAGCAAAGTCCAGTGAAACTCGCTGTAGCTAGCCATAATTTTGAAGCCATGCATTGTGGAAAACTACTGCAATTTGTTTATAAATATAACGAAGGTATTTTCCAAACATTTTTCATTAAATTCAAAACGCCATCAAAACATTTTTATTTAGAGTTTTAAACTCTGATTGTGGACTCTAAGCTGACTAATTCCAGTTATGGATGTTCTACAGTATTAGCACTAATTGCTAACTCGCTCACAACGATTTGAATCGAAAATAATTAAGTAATTCAACTTAATAATAATGAATTGCCTATATATATATACTTCTTGCAAAATAACAGGGTAATTTACTCGCTTATTGTTGAGAAAATAACATAAATATGAAAAGAGTGAATAACTTAAGTGTTGAAGTTTGAAACCTGACAACACCGTAAATGACCGCAAATCAGCTGATTCAGGATCGTACTTTTAGAAAACACTTTAGCTGGTGTAGGGCCGTATGAAGCAGATATTGTAATTTTAGTGGGTATCAGCCATTTTATCTTTTGAGAATGTCCATTAATTATGTAAGGAATATTTTCGAAATTTTTAAAGTCACCTAACCCCTATATTTTAATCCGCAAATACGCAAATAACTATATAAAACATAATATTAAACATTGTATTCAGGGCGCAAAATAAAAAACGAGATTCATGTCACTTTTCAACATTGTTCCGTATAGAAATGGATCTGCTCTTCATCCTAGATTATTTGGACGACTTGAAATTTTTTCTGGACATCTATTAAATCCGAACTCCGGTGATTTATATGATTTCTTTAGATGTAAAATCTATAATTTAAAAACTAAATTTACAATTTGCACCATACTAAATCGACGTAAAGAAATGATTAAAGAACTTCCAACTGGTATAGAAAATTCTTCTTAATTATTATTTTACACACGGAGTAAGATAGGTGGTTAGCCTAAACATCTAGAGATTCTGGAGGTTCGGGTTAACTCTATTTGAGGGTCGACTATAAGATTACTCTCTAGATGGTCAAATTGGCCATCTTGAGAGGGTCAAGATAAGATGGTGGAATCAACCGTCTCGGATGTGCCAGAAGTTTTGAACGTTCTAATGGACGGAATTCTTTTTCCGAGTTCTATTTTATCCAGAATTTTGTTTCTACTAAATCAATACAAAGTTTTGTTTATTTGAACGTTTAGAACTTCTTTCACATCCATCTCGGAGGGTTGATCAGCCATCGGTCAAAATAAGTGAAAACAAGATGTGCAATTTGACCATCCCAGAGGAGCCGAACATAAAGGGCCGATTTGACTATCTGGATTATCTAGAAGATCAGATTGACTCTAAATTTTGACTTTCCAACATTGACCCTGCAGTTTTTTCTTGCGAGTAAATATAATTATATGGCTAACATTACTTCTACACTACCATGCTCTTAATCATTATATAGAAAAAAAAAGTCGTTTATAGCACTCATCAGTCAAAGAAAAGCACAAATGCAAATGCAATAGCAATATCGATCCGCACATTTGCTAAATAATCTGAAGATTTTATAGTGTTTCTATTAATGTCAATGTGATTCCAAAATATGGAAAGATGTATACCTTCTTGGCACTTGAAAATTGCATTAACTTAGATTTTTTTTTATTTTTTAAATCTTTGGAGATGAGTGACGACTGGTTACAGAGAGCTCGTCCAACAGGCTCTCCTCCTCCCGCGTGGTGGTTTCGTAACATGCGTCTCTCCCACGTCTCTCCTCTCTGATTCTCTTCTCTTCTCTCTTTCTCCAGATCCCTCTGGGTCTCTGTGGTATATAACTATATTATGCCTGTATACTATAACTATATAGCTTATTCTACAATCTACAGGGCGTCTCATAAGATGCGAACATCCAGGTTACCTTGCAGCAGAGAGCTGATAAAAATACATCAGCGCTCGGAATAATCGCAGAGCCTGCTATAACATCCGTGTACTGTATACATATACTATACAATATATATTGTATCTTATACAAGCACCAACACGTGCACAAAATATTAGAAGATTCCAAAAAGTTCGTCTTTTTTAGGGATTTAAGGATGTTCTAAAGCCTTTCACGAAGAGACACTTGTAATCATTTTTCTAAAGCCATATACGAACTGTAGGATTAGTCAGCTTAAGACCATGTGATACTTTACCGTAGGAGCAATTTAGTTTCGCTAAATTTATGGTTGCTACAATAAATATTTTTCGCGAAAACTAGGCCATTTACCCCCGTCTTCATGAAACAAAGGTAAATGGTCTAGTTTTAGCAAAAAATATTTATTACTTCCAGCGTAAAGTTGGTGAAACTAAAAATATTCGTATGGTACTTTCCCTTCAGGGGAAGTACGTAAATAGTGGGAGGTCAGAGAAGAGAAGTCGAAAGGTGGCTGGAGGTAGTCCATATCTTCAGTTTCATTCTAACATGTTTAGAAATTCGGATCTTACGGAAAACCCGAGGAAAAATCGTGAAGGATTAATTCGCAGGTAGAACGAGAAAAATAATTGTCATCTTCGTGTCGCTCTCTACTGTTCTCAAGACAACGCGGTCCATCATACTTTACAGATACTTTGATCTCTGTTTATATTACAGACTTCTAGAGACAGATTTCTATCCAAATTCGATAAATTATCGAGGGCTAATTTTTCGCTGTAGTTTATACAGCTTTAAATGCTATGCCTCACATGGTCGTGTACTGTCATTAGTCATTACCTAACCTACACTCTCTGTAGACAGTCCCCGAGGTTATCGCAGCGTGACGCGTCAGATCCAGCGATATCTATACATTACTGGGTGTACAATTTATGTGCAACATATGAGACATAATCGAAACAGTGCGCGCGCACTTAAGTCAAATAAATAGATACAGGTAATTATAATGACCAATGTTTATTCTTCCTCACCACCCACCCACGTCATTTACTCACGATATCGTATTATCGTTCGACTAAGAACGATAATGAGTTAAGTAGGAAGGCAAAACAATTCATTATACGACTCCCCAACACAGGAAATCTTTGCGCATTGAAACTTTATTGGTTAAAGGCATATGGTATTATCATAAGAGCCAATTAAGTTTCGTCAAATTTATGTTTGCAATAATAAATATTTTTCACTAAATATATTACTTATGATATGAGCAAATTTAGTTTTGCCAACTTTAGATTTGCAGTAATGATCAGTTTTCGGCTAAACTAGGGAATCTTCCTACGTCTGCATATTGAATATAATATTATACAGTTATTCTTCTTTGAATGAATAATATCTGATTTTGGAATATTCCATAGACGCGTGCTATAAATGATTCAAGAGTATTTTATTTCGCATAAAACGGAAAATTTGAAAGATAATCTTGAACCTCATTCTTTCATTTTATACAAAAACTACTTATTGTTAGAGTAGACATTTCTTCAATTTATATATATCTACACTTAAATTTGAAAAATCAGTTCCACTACAGAGACAAAAATGTCTAATTATAATATTTGTCGAATAAAAATTTTTTTAATTCCATTCAATTTCGACACATATTTTGTTTAGAAAATTGGTGAATGTAATGTCATAATATTTGTGAATATTTAGGATATTTAGTAAGTGTATAAGATTTCTAAGATTTTTCTATGACAATTGAAATTTCCGACACCGTTCACGATAAGAACTTTTCGATATCGCTCGGCGCTTTTTCTTGATTCCTCCTTTGCCACACTTGAAAGATTTCCACGTGATGCTGAATTGCCGCAATTCCAAAAGAGTTCCCCTCGAACTTTCGTATGATTTATTATTTCTCGCGCGGCAATCGATGATTTCTAAGTGCAAATCAAGTTCCTCGAATTCAAACGGAAACACATAGGCTGGAGCCAGAAAGGTTTACTTGCATCGCGAGGCAATGCGAGGTCGTTCGGGGTGGTGGAAAACTCGGTCAAAGTCTCGCCGCCGCGACGCTTCGTCTCGCTTTGGGATTTGAAGGGTCGCTTGCTCACCCCCGCTTTTGCGACCTGCGTCGCACTCGTTCACTATTGCACTGTGGCTGCCCGTTCTCCAGATCCTCGCGATCGCGAGTCCACCCGCGACTCCTTTTCGTCTTTCATCCTTCTTTTTTTCATTGCAGGCGCAGAGAATAAAAATCTGCGAATCTTTACATGCTTTTTTTTCTACTTGATAAAACAGATGTGCTACCAGTTGAATTTATACGAATACTAAATTGTGCGCATATACAGTTTCTTCTTTCAATTTATGATTGAATGCTTCTATCAACCAACAAAAGCTCAGGGTTTTTAGTTCTTAGTTGTTTTATTTTTGCTGTTAGTTTTTTTAGCTTTTAATTGCCAGACGTTGTTTATGTTTTTTGGAATCATATATTGACATCTAATGTGATCAATGCACTTGACGTAGATTATTCATGACAATTGTAGTTTAGTGATTTAATATCCATTCATCCATGGGAAGCCGGTTATATTTTTTCTATCCTGTCTCCTAAGGTTATACTGGGTCTAGTAGCAATTACGCTCTTGACACATTTTGCAATTCCACATTGCAAGAGAGTTGAGAAAGTATAAACAAACGATCAACCCATTTTCGAAAAAAATTACTCTTGACCTCTCTGCAGTTCCTCTTTCCGTTTTAATAAATCATGGTAAAGAAAGAAAGAATTACAGAAAAATAAGAATTTTGTCCAGGAAAGAATGACATAAAAACTTTTTAAGTGACTGTACAAATTCTAACCGAAGTTGTATTATTATTTATTTCCAAGACCCGCTATTAAAAAATCATGAGTCACGCTTGAAAAAAATGAAAACAGAAGAAACTGAATGAACATAACAAATTCGCTTATCGGCATCGTCGAAGCCGTCGAAGTATTGAACGCACGCTAGTAGATTAGGGGTTCAAATTGTACTAATATGGGTCAATTTCATACAATTTTAGATTCAATGTCTGCAATTAATACTTATTATAGCAATTGACAACTTTAAAATATTAGATTTTATTTCTAACTCCAACCTAAAAGCCTATTAGATGAAGAAAATTCGTTTTAAGGGTGTTGAGTTCGAGTGTAGATATATTATTTTTCATACTTTTTCTTTACAAAAAAGAGTTGCATGCGAAATTTAATTTCGTTAACTTCGCGTTCGCAATAATAAATATTGTCTAGTAGTAATGAAAAATATTTATTATTACTAATATATAAAGTTGGCGAAATTAAATTTGCTCTTATGGTAAGTAAAATATGTCTTTAAGGGTATTGGACAGTGGTCCTAACCTTAGAACTCAATCTTCATTTTGCTCATAAAATATTAGACTCAGAGTGTCATGTGTATTTAAAAATTATTTCAGATACAGATATTTCTCCTCTATAGTCTTACTTCTATTTGATGATGTTTATATTTGATGATATTTGATGAGTAAAATGAACTAAGATTGAGTTTTTTTTTGCCGACATCTTTTCTCTGCAAGGTTACTTATAATATGCTAAGGACGTTTATCTGGTCCTAAATTTTTATTAAAATTTTTCAATTTGATATGTCAATAAATTTAGAAGTAACGTTGCACAGAAAAAAATGTTGGTAAGACTTACATCGGATAAGTAATACACGGCCTTAATGCTACCGCTTATAGGACAGTGTTATTAACAGCTTATCGTTATATCTTCTTTTGTTTCGATGCGGAAAAATAAAATTCTCATCACTTGTAAACTACCCTCAACAAAAATCATACGTTTGTTTTTATCGGATACATTTCAGACAGTCAAGTAGTAACAAACTGACGAATCTTTTAAACTCGCTTTGGATACACGAATTTCGCAGGTCCAATGCTTTCAGTGTCAAACATATATACTATATATATATATATATGCCAAACTGGAAGCAAAAGACGAGTTTCGAAAGTTTCAAGTGTTCGTCCTAGTTACTCGAGTTTCATTACTGTACGTCGAATTATAAAGCTTAAATTTCGATTAGCATAACATATTCTAATACACCCCTTAGTCGCTTCCAATAGTTTTCTTTCTGCATAAAAAATAAAATAAAAGTGATAAGGTGGGAAAGTTGTAAAGTTTGTATTTGGAGTTGAAAGGCCGTAAACAGAAAGAAGGTTAAAAGTTTCAGAAAATCGAGGAAAAAGAATATAAAAACAGGCAGAACGTTGTGCCTGAGACGAGTTGTGGTAGGTCAGAGTGGAATCTAGATGGATACGAATCATAAAATTTGATTGGTTCATAGCAAGCGGGAGAATCCCCACGTATATACATATACATATAACCGATATCGACTCACCTCCGGCGTATTCTACACATGTTTCCGATCTAAGAGAAAAAGATTGCTCTCGATCATTCATTCTTTAATAGTTCTTTGATTGCATCATGGTTACTATTCTACAAGTTTTTTTGACACGCCAGTTTGATATTTCGTGTCTACTCTGTGTAAAAAGAATCCTCAAGAATATTATTCAACCTTATTTACATAGCTGTCAAATTTTGTGCAATTGACAAGAATTTCTCAGTAGAGATGTAACGCTAATTCGCTTTCTAAACTGAGAAGAGGGAGAGAAAAGGTTACTTTAAGCGTTGTTACGGTGTTACACATTTACGTACTTTCGAAGCATCATCGACCTGCGGGTAGTGGGTTATTATTTCGATGGTAAATTTTTATTACACGCGCAGGACTTTTTACGATCACCATTACGTCGTTTTCATATAAGATTGTGCTAGGCATATATAAGTTCCTTTGGTTTTTTTTTATGTATTGTAAAAGTCTTATTGCCCTACAATACATGTCTTCTGAACTCTATCTCTTTTTTACTCATCTATAATTCTTGCAGATGAAAAAATTTAGTTAACCATCTCTAAACATTTACCACAAGTATAAAAATTGTAATGTATAACTGCTGAAGGGATTAAAGGACAATTTATCAGACTGCAATTTTTTTTGACATTCCGTTATCATCACCTCTTGAACTCTACAACTCACTCGGTTGTGAATGAAGTACCAGTACAGTCCATGGAGTTAAGGTTAAGTTAAGTTAAGCCTAATCTAAAAGAATTTCCTAATGATTTATGTCATTCTATTTTTCTTAAACAATTATTCTGAAGGTGGTTGATCCTGATAAATCTTCCTTTGTATGCCGGAAAGAAGGTTATCATTGCAAAAGTATCTGATAAGATAACTTTGCTGTAATAATATGACCCGGCACAACTTAATGCTCTTGGCATCATTTCTCTCAAATTCGTAGAACGTTGAAAACATGGACGGTGAAATAGTTCACCAGCTATGCCTAGCCCGCGCGGTTTTTCGTTATCGACATTTTCACAGCACCTAGGTGTGCGTGCACATGTGCGTGAGCTCGCTGCCCACTTCACAGTGGATGTATGTATGTGAAAATACGTGTATCGGTAGTGGTATGCATGGGTACATCTGTGAATTGCCACGTGTGGGTGTATGAATCTGTGTGTGTGTAGTTTTCTAGAGGTTTCCCCTAGCAACGAGCAGCAGTACGACGACCACCACCACTGGCACCACCACATTACCACGGCTACGAACGATAGCAGCCCTAGCTCGGCTTAGGGGAGGCTACAAACCGCACACGAAACTATTTCATCGTCCATTCGAGATGGTCGATAGTAAAAAATATTCTATAGAACTAAATTTTCTCAAAAAGTATCATCTATCAGTTTTATTTTAATGCAAGCATTGCCATTCTTCTCGCCTAAAATTTGCATTAATTTCTATCTGCCCTAACTGTCATTTAGCCCATTGATCATTTGCTCCATTAACTCTATTGTCACTTTTCATCCCAAGTTCTTGGTATCATTTTATTGTAACTTTACTTCTCTTTCTGCGAATTAGTATTAGTCATTTTTAGTTACCAATTAATCATAATTGGTATTTGATCCAAGAATTTTAACCATCTTAATTTCTTTTATCCAAAATCATCACAATAATGCAATGACAGAAAAGTTTTCAAGGATCAAATGAACGGATTTTTCTATTGATTGTATTTTGAACTAGATAAAGTTTTAAAATATTGATTTATCTGCATTGAAAATAATTTTGTATGAAAGGAACTTGTGATTTATATTATTATAGTTTTAGTTGACACAATATTTCTCAATGAAATAAAATTGAGAAAATATATTTCGGTCATTTGAACGTTTAAAATTTTTGATACATGCAATACATCAGATTTTACTAAAAAATGACTTTGTGGTTCTCAATTGAGAATTAGATAAGATTGAGCTACTTTCGGGACTTATTTGCCTCTATATATTAGAGGACAAAAACCCCCAAGTTTAAGTCCGATCAGAGAACTTTGATTTTTGGCCTATGCGGTATAGTTCACTGTTGGTTTATTAACAAAGTTTTGTGGACTGAATTTGTGGGTTCAAATATGATAGAGAGTTTACTCAAAATCTTGTTGAATTGTTACTTTTACATGATCGTTCAAAAATCACAAGTTTATCAATAATTTGCAATACTTTTTCCCAGAAATACTGTTCTAACTAAAAATGAAATATGTCGTTACAAATTTGTTTCATAAAGAATTATTTTCAATGTAAATGAATCAATATTTTAAAACTGTTTCTAGTTTAAAATTCAGTCAGTACAAACGCTCAGTACTTCAACCACATGAAAAAATTGCTTTACCTTTCGCGAATACTATACGCATCTGTAAAAAGCTCTTCCAAAACCATCATCTAGAACAAAAGAATAAACATTTTCTTTTTCTTAAGTGGATATTGAAGAATGGATAAAAAAAGTATATTAATATTTTCTTCTGTTCTGCATGATTTATGCTGATTTTTTCAACACTTCAATTTTTTTTTTCATTGATGGATTATGACTGAAAAGTTCTCAATAACGCTCAACTGAACGAATTTTTATATCGAATGTATTTTAAACTAGACACAGTTTTAAAATATTCACTCATTTGCATTCAAAATAATTCTGTATGAATGAAACTTGTAATTCTCTATTGTTATTTTTAGCTGGAACAATATTTCTAGATAAAATAGAATTAGCAAAAATATATATTGTTCATATGAACGTTCAAAACTTTTGGTACATAACGGATTCTAAAATAATTTGCTACCCGACTTGATCAACTTCGCTGAACACAAGTATCAATCCATAATATTGTTGAGATAATTTCACTTAATACATTATTGAGTTGAGTACATGCAGTAGTGCAACAAGTGGAAAATGCTACAAGAGATGTGCGAACAACAGAGAGCAATGTGGTTGCACAAAGAGACAAGCACTAGCTGTAATCAAAGGAGGAAACAAAACTTTATATGAATGATTTTCCAAAAAGAAAGTATTTTTTAAAAGAGTAACTTTTAACGAGTATTTCAAAGAGGTATTGGACTTAAAAAGTTATTAAAACTATGAATTTTGAAATTCTTTCAACTGCATCGATCAATTTTTAATTTAATCTCTCATTTGACCTCGGGATGGTTTCCTAGTAAAAATCTCAAAATGATTATATTCTTATAAATATTAGTGTAATTTAATGGACATAAATTTTGTGTTTCAGGTATCCCTCTCCAGTGCATAACGGTGGACAAAGCGGATCAACTATGAACTGTTCGGGATCCCAAGGTAGGCTTCTTTTATTGATAAGAGAGAAGCGTCTATGCAATTTTTTTATTGTAAGCTAATAATAATTTACAAAAATTAAAGAGTACTGCACATTTAACTTGTGTAATTTCTTGATTGGTATGCAAGTCTTGAAATGTATAGTTAAGAATGTTGGATCCAAATTCTCAAAATTTTATTTCCCCATTTTAATTAACAATTATTTGATTTCAATATTTTTTCACTCTGTCGAGCTAACAATTCTTCAATTTGAATGATTGAAAAATCACTGAAAATTCTACTGGAAACCAGTAAAAAGGCACTGAAATTTTTAGTAGTTTAGTGACCATTACTGAAAATTTCAGTGAATTTTCACTGAAGGAGGTCACCTACAGAGCGAAAGGATACATGTAATTCTAATCTTTGTTGGGCAAAATGTGGAAATTGAATTTTGAGATTAGAACTTGAACCTAACAATTTTAAGGCCATCAACTGTTTGAGTGGCTAGTGTACAAATCTTTCGATTTTTTTCGAAATAGGTGTTATGGTGAAACAAGAAGCGAGAGATGACGGTTATGAGACGAGTCCAGATCTTGAGATGAGAAGCAATGGAGGTGACAGTAGCCAACAGTACCATACTCCACTGACACCACATACACCCCACACGCCCCACACACCTCACACGCCACTTACACCCATATCAGCCACACCACACCAACCCCAGCAACCAGGTTCGACCGCCGCCGCCGCTGCCGCGCTTGGTCAGGTAAGTTGATATATAACAACTATATGTGTTCAATGCCAGTCAGCAGCATTATATTGATCATATTTTCCATTATACTTACCATATTTACCGTTAATCATGCGCAAATTTTTAATAATTCAGATTTAAACCTATATGAAATTTGCAACGTTAAAAAAAGCGGAAAAAAAATGCTTTAAACGAACAAAACCTAAAATTTTGTTTCCTTAAATTGGTACCATTAACGCATAACTTCTGAAAATCTCAAATAAACTTTAATTCCCGTAGAACTCCCGTGACACATTCCAATTCAACCCCTACGAATGAAAAATACATTTAAAAAATATGCGCTAACTTCGTAAACTAAAATTGTGGGTATGTTCAGGCATCAAGTGGAACCGTTTAAAGTCACACATTTTAGGTCTTGAAGCTGGGGCATCTTTTAAAATGAATTTTTCAATTTTTAGAGGTTGAATTGAGGTGTGTTCCGTAATTGCTATTGGTTGCTATGAAGATGAAACTTTGTAAAAGTTTCAAACTTCAGTCAAATGGATTTAGAATGATTGAAAAAAACATGCTTTAGAGAAAAGGGCATTCGAGCCTATGATAATAAAAAATCGAATTAATGATTACCAAATATCTCATAGGTTGCAATCAAATGCGAGACCCCAGTAGACCCTTACTCCTTTGTCGACGAAGAAATGTCGATGGGTGGAATAAGGACGGCCAGTAGTCCTGGTGGAAATCCTGAATCCATGTCGTGTCCTGGAGGAACGCAGCCTGGATTAGGGACGCGTACTTGTACACCACCATGTTCCTTATCAAATCAACACCAAATGAATCTACTGATGAACGGTGCTGTGAATCCGCAATTGGTTCATCAGCCGAAGAAACGCGGTCGGAAGAAAAAATCTGAAATGATTTTAACGCCAGAAGAGTAAGTAATTTTGTTTTCATTATTATTTCGTTAATAATTACCTTCAATTAATTATTTGAAAGTATATTAATGAAAATATTTTGTTTAAATTGTTAAATAATATAATATACGTTGTGTGGTTTAGAGCGGAACTGGCAGAAGCTAAGAAGAGAGCTAAAACGTACAAGGAACGGAAGAAGCACGACAGATTCGATGGGATGCCGGAAGAGGAAGTTAGCAAACGTATATTACCCGATCATCTTACCAACAATCTTGACATCATTATAGTAAGTCAATATATGATTAAATTTAATAGTTACACGTGTTGTCTTGTGGAAAAGGACGTATAGGGGAAGGGATAGATTTTAGATCGATCGATTAAACAACTGATGATTATTGAAACTACAAGCTTGTCCTTCGACACCGTTTTGATCCGGGTTACTGACAAATTTCTCTATCAATTGTGGATCGCAAAGTCATCCTGCATCATGCTAAACACGCATAGATTAATAACCCAAAAGGTAATTTCCACTAGCTCATGAGTATCCAAAAGTCGTTTGTTTGAGACATCAAATCTGTTGATTGTACTAAATACATACATCTTTTTATGCAGTCTCTTAATGTTCATTCATTCTCTCGAGATAATCAAATCATCTCAAGAAATTTATTTCACAACTTTTAAAGACCTCCCCCTCCCCACCTCATTTCTGAGTTTGTTCACGTTTTATCTTACGTGTTAAACTTGTTCTTATCCTTTATGGAAGTAAGATAAATATCTCACTTCCATGCGACACAGTATCTGGTATTCATATCCAATTAAAAAATAAATTTATAAAAGTTTCGGTAACTCTTTCAGCAGACTGTTAGCTTGAAATTAAATCCTTTTCAAATAATTTTCAGACCCCAGGAAATTAGACTTTTGTAATATAGAAATTTGGATATTTTCATGGAACCGATAATCCGCTCACTAGTGCAAAAAATACTCGACAGCTCATGAGCACGTTTATGTTTCGGTTATTGCCCGCAATGCGTTTAACACGTATGGGTACATTGAGGTAACACGATCCAAGTGTTGTTTTTCAATCGAGACAATTCCAGCCTCGTCATTTTATCCTCGTTTTATCCCAGGTCGCCATTCAACGCCAACCGAGCGGCTAACGCATTGGCGTTAACACGCTAATGCGATACGTACTTTATGGGACCGGTTCGTTCGTTTGGTCGTTCACAACTAACGATGTAAAGTGATTCCACCCTGCGATACGCCCCCTTCGAAATCCTCTGTACAGCCAAAATCGTGAATCTGCATTTATCCAGCAACCCTCGTTATCTCGAATTTCGTCGAAGCCATTTCGACAATTTCGTGTCCAACTCATTACTAATTCTATAACGTTTATATATTTTTTATTTGCGCCTCGCGAAGTGTCGGACTTTTTATCTTTCAGATAGAGTTGTCTTCGATGCATCCTTGGACTTTGTCGTTATTAATTACCTAACCTCTAAAGACAAGTACGAAGAAAATTCAATTGCGCAACAGGTACCTCTACTTCTACAATCTACAAAATGCATTACGTGATTAACAAGGCGATGTGTATATGAAGTTTTTGTTGTAAAATGCAGCCAAGTCGAAAGAAGCTATTCAAAAGTGCAAAGAGTGACTGTTACTTTCCGTATTTAACCAAAGAAGCCTTTTATTAACTCTTCAAGACATACTAATGGCTCTTCTCACTGTATTCACTGCTGCGCTCGTGACTCAGTGATAAAAATTAAACAATTTTATAATTGTTAAAGAAAAGTCCTCTTAGGAAGTCGGGCCTGTCCTCATCACTTTACTATGTGCATTTAGCTCATTAGCTCCTAAAATAGAAGTGTGGCTGTAAAGCGAAAACATTGAATTTTAATCATTTTTGCGTGTGATTAAAAGTTTAAAATGTACTCTGAAAATCCAATTTTTTGCTTTGTATTTGTTAAGTAAACTTGAGAAATCGAATTTTGAGTTTAGAATTTAGATCCAACACCCTTAAAAAGTCGCATACTTAGACCAGCTTAGACAATGTTCATTGAAAGTTTCCCCAATGCAACTTTTTTAACGTTAGTTGTATTCGTGCTTTTCTGTGCGTTAGAAATGCAACTCTTTGTAAGTAAGATTCAAATTAGGATGCAATACTTAAAAAGGTACCCTTTCAAACCTGACGGATTGCTTTTTGTTATTTAGTTGCGTAGTTGCATCGACCGATGTGAACGACCCTTCTTCAATGAGATAGAGTCATCGCTGTCGCGGTTGACGGAAACGAGGTGGAAATAAGCCTCGACCGCTCGCTAATTTGTAGTCGATCGAAGGCAGCCAAGCTTTTTTCTATATCGCCTTTCCCATCGATTGAAGCTAAAGCTCGTATCGAATTATATACTTTATTGTCACCAGAGATCTCAAATAATACGAGCCTTGCGAAGGTTCAATGCTATTCCTCAAGTATTTGTTTGCATAATTATTACCATCTACATTTCTATATGTATAGTTATTAATTTCTATAATAATTTAAATCTGAACAATATCCTGGGAAACTGGTATACACTAATCTGAACTAGCTTTACTGACTCCTGATAAAGAAAACTGTTATCTTCTCATCTACGATAGGAGGATAAAAACTGATCTTAAACTCCAGATATAGCAGCTTTCTTCATCATGGCGGCAATGTAGCCATATTACTGTGACTGTGAGACTCTGAAGCCTTAAACATTTAATCTAGGACAGCTCTCAAAATATTACATTTAGGAAACATATTTTTAAATCCATTATGAAATTGGTATTTTTCTTGCAGATTGGTATAAATCCAGGACTCTTTGCAGCCTATAAAGGACATCACTATGCTGGACCTGGAAATCATTTCTGTAAGTTACAATTAATTGAATCAACTGTCCACAAGACAATAGTTTTAACAAAAATTATTGAAAAAAACGTATCAAACAATTCAGTTCAAATAATTCCGATTCCATTTTACGCATAATAGAAAAGGAGGCTCTTGATACTGTTTTTATTAGAACCTTATAAAGCAGTTCGATGCCTGTATTTTGCTTCGTTAAAAGTCGGAAGATTTAACCGTCTTCGTTTAAACTATTTTCCGCTGTAAAGTCGGTACCAGGTATAATATAACTCGCTGATACGATTAACAATTTTGCTTAAAAGTACGATTTTATCAATGAAAATAAATAACAATATAATTTGGATCATAAAATGATAAAATAGTTGTTGATAATGAGGTTGTTGAGGGTTTCGAATTAAAATTTTTAGGTGAAATTAAACGAAAATGTAAAAAAATACGAACGGCTAGACACCCTAGCTTCATATTAATAACAATGGATGATATGATTAAGAGAATTAAAAAAAAAAATTTGTACGCTTCTATGGCGGTTCAAAATGGTCACGAATTGAAACCTAACAATTGAGTGAACTATTTTAATACTACTGCCATCCACAGTGATTTCGATTAAACTTTAATACAAATTTTTGCGCACCAGTGATAAGGTTGGTGCCAATTACGTACGCATATACGCGTGCGTGCATTTTATGTGCCTACGGTGAGTGAGGTTAGGTGTGGGCTGGATTTTCCAGGGTTTTCCCGGGGTTGCGGTAGTTCGAGGGGGCGGGGTGCCGGATGGATGTGTCGGGTGGATTGCAGGGGGTGGCAGAAAGAGAGAGCATGCGACTGAAAGAGTGAGAAGGGTGTGAGGGGGGTTTGGGGGGAGCATGACGCCAGGGAGAAACTATAATGAGTGGTGCCCGTGAGGGTGAACGGGATAAAAAGGGATAAAGAGGGAGGTAAAAAGGTTGGAAGCTGTGGCAACTGAGAAGAGAAGGGAAGTGGAATGTGATGCCAGGGGGGATTGAACGGGATAGAGAGGAAAAAAAGAGACAGAGAGGTATAGAGAGAGATTTAAGCATGGACGGAATGGATAACAAAGCGGTGGGATCAGAGGAGAAGTGAGGACAGGACTCTGTATGGATGGGAATGGATAGGTCAATTGAAGAGGCGAAAGTAAAGGCACCTACAATTTTCAGCTAAATGTATTAACCAAATCCGGATTTTTTTAAATTTCCTATCCATTATTCTATATGTTGTGACATGTAATATCTTTTAGGCACATTTTCTCTCCCCGTGCAATACACATAAGTAACACATGGTCAAATCCCTGACTCCCTTAAAGGCGTTACGTGATACTTGAAGAATTTGTATGAAACTTTACTTTAGCAGATAAACGAGAAAAAAATCTGCGAAATAGAACGATAGAATAGAATGATACTGAGAGAAGAATCTCTATTTTCCGTCTCTATGTTTATTGTACCACTAATATTTTTTTTAAAATATTAGTTACAGTCAAATATTTGAAGTCACTTGAAGTCGTTTGGTTCTCCTAAAGTCACATGAAATGTCTTGATATCATTGAATTCTTAAGTTTCTGAAGTCACTTGAATTCACCTGGAGACACTCTCCTGAATAGGGGGACCAGATCACCTCATTAATAAAATTGGACTTTTCAATCTTTAAAAAAAAAGATTCATAGAAAATAATTTTTACTGTCTATCAACTTTTTTTTACAGATCCAAATGTCCTACTTTTTTATTCTTCGATACGCGACGCAATATTTTGCATTTTCCAATAATTTTCGGGAAATTACGCTTTTTTCATATTCAGTCAAAACTCTTGAAGTCAGTTACTATGAAGTTAGCGCAGGGAGAATGAAAAGCAGGTGAGAGAATCTGACTCACATTCTGTATAAATCTATATCGCTTAATTCCAAGCTTGTCGTAGTCTTGTAAATTAAGTGAAATCTCTTGAAGTCTTCGAATTCACTTGAAATCTCCTGAAGTCAGTGAAATCTTCTGGAGTCATTGAAATATCCTGAAACATCTTGAAGTCAGAAGTGCGCATACATTCGCTTGATCAAGTTGTCAACCTCTCTATTAGAGTAGGTTTATAAGTCAGAATGAACCCCCTAAAAATAATAGTATTCAAGATTCAGTTAGACTGAGAAAAATACCCGAGAAAAACTGGAATCACCTTTGTTGAAGTTTTATACAACTACTCTAGTTGAATGGATTTTCAGCAACAATGAAAACTAGTAGTATTTTTAGCATGTTTCTAAGTGTGTAGACAAAAACTGACTTCTGATCAGGTCACCAATTACATTTCTCCAGAGTTGGACTCTACTTTATGTTGTACGTTGCATTATATATATATATATCGACATGTTTTCGACGTAAAAAAGAATGCAAAGCGATGATTATATGAAAGTGCTGGTATAAGGAGTACACGTCCCCATTAACGGAAGTTCTCGACTCTACTGATACCTGTAGCCCAAGGAAGCATTATTGAAGCCGACTAAACATGTGGGCGTAAAAAAGATGATTGTAGATGAAAAAGGAAAAGGTAGAAGGTAGAAGGTAGAAGGTAGAAGGTGGAAGGTAGAAGGTTGAGGATGAGATAGGTATAGAAAGGAAAAGGTTATGGCGGAAAGGGGGAGCGGTGGTAACTATAATGAGTGGCGGCTACGAGGGTGAGACGTTGGCAAGTGGGAGGGTGGATGGTTGGGTGGTTGGTCGAGGAGTGAGTGTGGGAAAACGTGTAGTTGCTTCCCTTTACTCCACACCGCCCTTTCTACCATCCACCAGCTACCCTCGTTCCATAGGGCGGAAGAGAGGTGGGTGGTGGGTTGTGGGTGGTGGGAGGATGGATGGAAGGCAGGAGGGTGTGCGAGGGTGTAAAAAGGGAGCTAGGTAATACAGAAGGGGGCCGAAGGGAAGGGCGTCGAGGGGGTTGTCGCACGCCTATTCGCTCGATAGCAGCTTACAGTCCGTACACATTCACTACCCCTGACGTTTCGTGCCGTATCTGGTGGTTCGACCCAGGTTTTTCGACCCCGGTCATGGGGTTCTTCATGGCATCGTGCTCTAGTCTCTGTGATTGTACGCGGTAAACCGGAGGACCTGTTCTTTAGGTCCCATAATGCTTTCAGAGGACTGTCATGGATGAAAATTGATTTTCCTGGCGCGATAATTGTTGCTAGTATACTCACTCACCATGGTATTACAAGTTTCATCGATTGTAACCTAACGTTTACCTCGTAACACTGTATACGTAAAGATAAAAGATCAATTTTCAAGAGGAACAATCTGTTGGCACTCCTCTCTGATTTGTTTAAATCAATAGGAGAATGCAAATCTGTTGGCACTCCTCTCTAATTTGTTTAAATCAATAGGAGAATGCAAATATTTAACGCCGTCTATTCGAGATACTATCATGTGAGCAAAATATGATAAAAATTTGCATTTTCCTGTTGGTTAAAGCAAAGTAGAAGAGGGTGTCAACAATAGCCTATGATTTGATACTTTTTATTTAAAAAACTAACAACTTTCTTAAATAGTCTTTTAGTAGTTTATGGTAGTCAATTAAAGGCTCAAGATTAAAGACATTGTATACATATTCTTATTTGGAACTAGGAAGTTTCTTTTTTTAAACTCTAGGCAATTTAATGAGAAGGAGTTGAGTTCAAGTGATGAAAATCTGTTTAAAAAGAATAATCCTTTTATAAAAGGCGTGTGTCTTACTCTTGTTAGTCGAGCAAAAATTATTCGTATCAGAAGAAAGTGGTTGGATAAAGTCTGAAATTTGAACGCACTGGGAAAAGAAAGTTAGCTAAGGTTAGCGTTGTTGGAGGGTCGCGTTAGCTTCGATAAACTTTGTTCGATCGGCCGTTCGTCTTCTTATCCCCCGTTTCCTTTTTCACGGGGTAAACGCGGAAAGCGTACGCTCTCCACCGTTAACTTTGTTCCCAAGTTCTCCAAGGTCGTAGGTTCGCAGTAGGTCGCTTGCCCGAACGAGTTTCAGTTGCGTCATAAATCTAAACGTTCGCTAGATCCTTGCGACAGTTTCAATTCAATAAGCGAATTCTAACAAAACAATTGCACGGGGAAAGTAAACTTATAAAATTTTCAAACTTTTTGCAAAGTATAGAAACATAAATAATATTACTCTACAGACTGGAGTATACCATACTAGTTTACCTAAATATATATAGTGGTGAAAAAGTTCTATTGGCGTAAAAAAAAATTGGAATGTGGTTCATGAAACAGAGGATATTGTATTACAATAATTTACGTGATTGACTAATTCAAAATAAATATCATTTTTTTAGGGAAATGTCTACATCTAAGCGGACTAACTCCTGAGCCTTTGACGGCCGACGATGATTACAAACTTCTACGTCTTGGCATTGGCTTCACAAACATGGTAGCACGTGCTACGAAAGGAAGTGCGGACCTTACAAGAAAGGAAATTAAAGAAGGTTAGTATTAATAACAATAAAAATAAAGAACATTTTTTAAAGAATTGAAAATACTGTCGGCAATTCAACTAATTTTTCGATATGCTTTAATTTTTAGGAAGCCACGTTCTTCTAGAAAAATTACGAAAGTACAAGCCTAAAATTGCAGTTTTCAATGGAAAACTAATTTATGAAGTATTTTCCGGCAAAAAGGAATTTGGATTTGGGAGGCAGCCTAATCTCGTTGATGGAACTAATACCGTAAGTTTCATTAATATCAATTAAAGTGTTGAAGAAAGAAAGTTTTCTAAAAGAATTGTAATAAAAATGAAGAATCAAATGGTTTATATGGTATTTCTTTGCTTGTTACAGTACATGTGGGTCATGCCTTCGAGTAGCGCTAGATGTGCTCAATTACCCAGAGCTGCGGATAAGGTTCCGTATTACGCTGCTTTGAAAAAGTTTCGTGATTACTTGAATGGAACTATTTCACATCTCGATGAATCCGACATTGTCTTTGCCGATTCGAAACTAAAGAAAAAAGACCAAGATGGAACTGATGATAAGAAATCACTCTTTGGCGATGATTTAACGAGAGACGGTGACAACAGGATCACAGACTTGAATGGTGCAATGGTGAAACAAGAGTCTGGTGCTATTCCGGGAAAGAAAAAACGGGGTAGACCAAAGAAAATAAAAAACCCGGAAGATCAACCGCAACCTGATTCTGAAAAAGTAGACCCGAATGGTGAAGTAATAAAAAAGCGGCGCGGTCGGCCAAAGAAGATACATCAACAGCAGAAACAACAAGAATTAGAAGCCAAAGAGAGAGAACATCATCATCAACAGCAACATCAGGTCATGGCGGCACACATAAACGATGGGTATGGAAATGCAATATCCAACTGTTTCTCTCCTCCTCTTATGTCGCCGCCCAAGACGTTTGCTCACATGGCACCATACTCTCAAAATATGAATGAGCCTAGTTATTTCGGTCAAGGAATGAACGACAGTCCCTACGGTATGAACCCAAAGCACAGTCCTGTTCATTTGCAACACTACAGCCAAAGTCCCAAATCGATGTCCCTCTCCTTCACTCATTCGGACCTTTCGTCAGAAATCAACACAGCCATATCATCGGAAAATAATCTTGAACCATCGCCTTTAACATCACCGAGTGTTGAGCATCCAGACTTCGAACCACCTAGTAGTATTTCTCAACAGAACATGAGCAATGGACCTGGTTCATACAACCCGGCTGTAAATGGGGATAGTGGAGGTCACCACGGTAGTCCTGGAACCCCTTCGCACTCGAGTTACGCGAGTTACATGGGTTATCATGAGCAAACACCCGACGCACACAATCAGCAGCATCCCCATCAAGCGACTCCGACGCCTTTGAGTCAAGCTGGAGATGAGCACTCTCATCACTCTCATCAAACGCCACCCCATACTCATCCTCATACGCCGACTCACTCTTCCATGTCCCCTCATCACCATCCCCATGAGCAGTATAGCATCAAGAGGAACGGAAACCAAGACGTAGCCTCCAAAAGTCTCAGTGACTTAGAGTCCCTTGTGGATCAAATACCCAGCATAACTGATGGCGGAGGTCAGCGACTGCAGCATGGTCATCCAGGCATATCAGACGAATCGCTCGCTGAAAAAATGGAAGCTCAACATCAGTCCTATCTCTCCAGTTTTGGTAGTGGTAACATGTCCAACTACAGTCCACCTTTAGCACAAAGTAACAGTGTGTATCCTAGTCCTTTGCATCATTCTCCAGGAGATAGTTACGGCTCCTTATATGGAATGAATGGGCGTCACGTGGAAGCTCAACAGCAGCAACAGCAGCAGCAACAACACCACCAACAGCAGCAACAACAACAGCATAGCAAGTCTTACACAGTGGAAAATCTTGCTTCTAGTAATTATACACCAAGTGTGAATCATCCAGGCAATTCCTACCCAAACATCATACCCAGTCCCCACTACCCTGTACCGATGGGGTCGCCCAATGGTTACCTCTTCAGTGGTTTGGAATCTAGTCTGATGCAACGTACTTACGGGATGGGTGGCATGAGCGGAATGGGAGGAATGCATCCTTCGCTAGGTCACATGTCTAATCCATATTCGTACAATGCATCGTACTCAAGTTCGTTTGATGCTTATCAAGCTCCTCCAGCTGGAATCCATGCACCCAGTGCAAATTATGCGAGTTACGCGGGACCGGGAACCCCTGGCCCCGGGAATTCCACACCGCCATCTTACCTTCCACAACATCATAGACCACCTGTAGACCTAGCTTATGACGGTGTATGATAATCAGTGTAAACCAAGACGCTGTTGCATGGAAGTAATCTTTTCTACGTATTTTTACACGTTGAACTTTGCCACGTCCATCGTTCTGGACGTCCTAATGGTGGTGTGCTGAACTTGTGAATATAAAAAATGTGCTAGAAAACGCCGCTAACCGAATTTCCATTAAGTGTCAGATGAACTATATTTCAAATGTTTTAACGGCTTTGAATTAAGTTGCAAAAAATTCATTAAACTTTGAACAGAAAGCGATATTCTGTTATTTTTTTCACTTTCTCAAATAATTTCATTAAATATCGGATCTCGTGTTTTTTTAAAGCACTCTAAAAAGAATATCTGATTTAATAAAACACGCACGCAACGAAATATATTATCGTAGTATCAATTTTTTGAGTGCAAAAAAAATTTAAACCGATAAAGACATCATTTCCAACGACATCTAGGACAGTAAGAAGAACGTATGGGCTGTTATTATTAGGCATATGCACATCGAATACTAATACTACGTCTTGCATTCCGTGCCAAGAAAATTTTTTGCAGGAAAAAAGCGCAAGTTATTTCATCGTACGTTCTTTAACAGAATCGTGATATTATTTTTGTAGATAAAAACTACTGCGATATCTTAGTGAATTTTTATTATCGTATATTTGTAGTAAGAAATAAAAAATAATCATTAAAAACAAATGATTACCAGAACAATTGAAAAACTGATCGGCTGGTGACCAAAAATTGATTTAGCTAAATTTGTCTTAATTTTTGTTATTTTTACTTAAAGATTTAAACAAAATCTCTATCTTAAGCTTACAGTGAAAAATAATCAACCAATATTGAGCTTTTGATACATAGAAATGTGCCACCAGGTGCTGATTTGTTCTATTGTTATTATTCGTTTTTTATTAAATTAAGTATCATTATATCAATGATAAAATAAAATTTAATACATTTTCAAATCGTTATCATTTCTAATTGAATAATATACTGATATTAAAAGTGAGTTGAATAATTGCATGCAGTGGTCGCTTTTTTTTAGAATTCACACTTCTTAATTTGAGTTTACTTGCGCTAAAAAAAAAGCTTTTCACTCATTTGAATAAAACAAAGAATGATAGCGTCTTCCCAAAAACGCCACTGCCAAAATCAACCCATGCGTTCACAATGTGACCTGATCGGTCCTAACACATTGAATTTGCGTGTCGTTTTTTTTTTTTTTTTTCGTTTTTGGCAAATCAACTGGTCTTCTAGAAGATGCGGCTGCGGCATTCAGCAGACCTCGCATTGTATCTACGTCTGTTGGCATGTTTAAATTTACTTAAACGTATTGTTTTTCTAACTAGTCGGCAAACTGTAAATGCAGTTTCAAACCTACGGTGCTCTTTTTATGCGCGATGTATCACGCTGTGAATGTCATTAAACATATTAACGATCGGTTTTCACTACTAATTAATGAAGGAATTAGAAAAACTGAAATTGCAGGATTATATTCAGACATCTCACTTGAACATTTAGTAATTAGTAAAGCGGACTCTTAATAATACTGTTCAACGAAAATAAATGTATAATTCGGATATCGAGTTACCAAAAATGATTAGAAACACGTTATGCTATGAAAAAAAGCAAGATAGTGTAAATTTTTGCTCTACATTATATATTACTAAAAATGGAACATGTGCATTGTACACAACCATCAAATCTAACGCGATCGCGTTTTTGTCGTTGTTAATGTTGTCGTTATTAATTTTACGAACATTATAATTTTATTTTACCTAAGGGCAATTAATAATAGTACTATGTATTAATAATAATATTAGTAATAAATAAAGGGTGCTAAGTAGAAATATTGTGTAATCCATAACAATGTTCATTTTTTACTTTGTGGACAGTATAAAATGAATCTTGTGGCAAATTACATTTACCCCACATAGCAACAACCTCTCAAAAATATGGAAAAAACCGAGGCAAACACTTAGTTTAGTACCGGTTTTTGGGAAGGTTGATGCTAAACTGGTAGGATGCTTTTACTTGACACCATTTAAATATTAAGTATTTCGTATTCAAGAAAGTCCTAATGATGTTACCTATGCAGATGCAGAGTGCCATGTTAATGGTCGTGAATTCAACTGGAGTTTATCAAACAATTATTTCATTGCTTACATGTTTTATAGTGCTAATTTCAAGACGTATAATATTCTTAGATGAAATGTCGGATATTATAAGTTACCTTTTTGAACAGTTTCATTTTAAAAAATTCTTTGATAAATATATTAAATGTTATTTTATGGTTAAAATCATGTTAAAATCATTAATTTGAAATTTTCTTGATTAATTATAATGATTATCACTTGTGGAGATGATAACGTAAGATAAACCAATAGCGATTGAAATTGTTTTTTTTTGTGATGAGGGCGGGGGTATGAAATTTATTTCTGTCTTGTCGCAGCACAATAAGTAAATGCATCAGCTCAGAAACTGGTAATTCAGTATACAGCCGTGGGTAAAACAGAGTCCGCAAAATGTATATTATTTTTGAAACATCAATATGTAAAAAAAATGTATCTTTGAAGCGTACAAAATTGAAGGAAGAACCGATCGAAAATGCCGCGGCGTGTGCACTGAACGCTCGCTCACTATTATACGTGCAATAATTCTCGAGTTAGATAAAAAAATTTAATGTAATTATAAATTTAAAAACAAAATGCGCAACTGGTCGATAAGCCTACGTCCGAATGGAAAGAAGGAGTATATGAGTGTTTTTTTTTCATTGAATGTGAACCGTACGAAATGATGATTTTCAGCGATGTAAAGTAAACCATAAAATTTTATTCACGTGTAGAACTTTTGTAATTATACACATAGGAAAAGACGTTATTGTTGTCACTCTCATTGTCATCATATATCACAATTGTTACGGATAAAAGACATTATCGTCATCGCTTTTTATCCTCATCGTTACCGTCCTCGGACAATGGTCGTTATTATTATTTATCGTTGCGGTTAATTAAAACTGCTTAAGTGAGTTTATCGTTATATTCTATTAAGTTTTACATTTTAAATGTCGCTATACTCGATGATTGATGCATGGCATGATCAACACTCCTTCGCGATTAACGCTGTAACATGATGCAACAGCATACTTATACATAAAATTTAAATGCATATACATATATATATATATAAATGTAATATTATATATAAATATATATATAATATTATATATAAAGTATAAATACTAATATAAGTAGATATTACACGAGTAAAATTAATTGAGTACATAATAATATAAGATGTGTCGAAATATTAACAAGTTGCACAGGGTATAGATGAAGTCGTTGATATAGTAACTGATGTCTATATAAAATATACATAGATGTTTTTTTCGTTCTATCGGCCTCGAGAAATGAACTAATAAAATTGATAACTCCTAGATGTTTTTCAAACTCCATTCCGAAACCACAAACATAGTACAGAAATATAGATGTCATCAATGTTAAGTATTCATCGATGTAACTTTAATGAATTGGTGACCTTTTACAGCTAGTAATGAAACATTGCTTAATTGTTTGATTGATTCGTTAACTAACCAATATACAAAATACATCTTCATTGACCATATAGTCCAATCGGTATTAAGACGAATTCATTTCTAATCATGTCATGAAAATGCTCATGCATCGGATCATTATTTGAGATAATACCCATTTCGGATTGTAAGCATTTTCTCCCTGCATTTGAAGTGAATTTTAATCATTAGGAACATTTTCTTAAGTATACTCTTAAGTTCCAAGACTCAAAGCTCAACTGGTCTAAACAATGTTTTAGTCAGTAAAATTAAAAAATGTAATGTTTATTACAATTTTTTGGAACCAAAGCACTCAAATATGAAAAATTTCTATTTTAGTTTAGAATACAAATTTGGATTCATATTCGAAGGAATTCTTAATTAATAAAAGGTGTATTTTTTTATACATTATGGCCATGGATGATCAGGAGAAACAAATATAGGAATTAAAGAGCACTCTCTCGGAAAACTCAAAAGTACCTGCAGCTTTCAAGATATATTTTTCCAGAAGTATAACCTTTTTGTAGATTTAATTATACTTATTTCTTTAGAACTTAAAATCTGTCGAAGATTAAAATTCTTAGTTTATATCCGAAGAAGAAAAACATTAATGGAAGAGCATATTTATCTGATTTACATTTTGCTTCCAATCTATAATTTGCACACACATATATATAATATATATACAAAAAGAATCAGGTGGGACCAACTTGGAACAAACTTGGGACCAACGTGGAACGATGGTTCCCAAATGTGGCTTTTAAATTTTAACTTGTTTAGAAAATTTAAAAAATTAGTCCAACTTTAATTTTGTTGTATAGATAGAAATCAATTAATACAATAAGATAATACATTTTGTTAAGATGTATTCAAGACTTGACTCGGATTTGATGAAACTTAGTAATATTAAACTTCTTTTTATTATACCTGATGTGTAAAGACAAATAGAGTGTATACTGAACGACACCTTTAAATTTTGCCCCAACGTACGTGGAAAGCCACTTGAACCAGCTTGGCCCCAGCTACGTAACGCAGTTGAAGATGAAGACTTATTTTCTTATCTTTTTTTGTTTAAAAAATCTTGACGTTCACTTTAGAAATTTATTTTAATGTAATAAAGTTTTCCTCCAAAGGCTTGTTGAAGTGGGGAAAAATCAAATACTCTTATATTTAACTAAGTTTTGCAGTGACTTATTTTTTAATTGAGCTAAAATCATATTCTTAATATTAGTATCGAATACATAAGATTAGGGACTGTGCAAAGACTTCGTATATTTTTGCTCATCGTGCACTCTACTAAAGCAAATTTCTAGGTGTTCATTATATTTTTTTGGAAGAATTCATGTGTTTTCTAGATAAAGATGTTACCTAAGGTATATCCTGCTTGTTTCAACAATAAAAACATGAAAGAAAAATTCCATAGTAAAAATTAGCAGGGAGTTTCTAGCTGTTGTTAAACGTTGAAAATACTTCTTCCAATGGATTTAACAATCTTGAAAAAGATTTGTAGGACCCAATTTAAATTCTGTGATTTTAGAGCATATTTTTTTCGTGACAATGCAAAAAAAAATAGGTTCGTAAATGTAGGAAAGGGTCACTGATATCATTTCGTATATTCCATTGAATACGTCAGAATTTCCAAGTCTATCTAGCTCTTGAAGACATTATATATTATCAATTCTTAAGATTCCAGAACAGTAAATACCTCAGAATTGATTTTTTATTAAATATATTCAGTATCATTACCCTTAGATTTTCACCATTAATCCTTGATTATTGATATAGGCATTTGAGCGTCTTAGAGCGGAAATCACTGCGCCCTCTTTTAGGAATATGGAATGTATTAAGTAGAAATTAATTTTTATGCTGTATGAATAATGTGTATGTATATTTTTAAAATATTGTATAAAGATAATCGACTGGTTTGCTCATGAATGTTACATAAAGTAAATATGTTGATACGTAAATGAATAACGCGAAAATGCCCGAATCTTGGACACAGTACTAGATGGTACTATAGCCCAAAAGTCCATATATTAACCAATATTTTTCCCAAGACCTGTGGATCATTTTACCGATAACAATCTCTTCTTAATAACATCGCAGTGATCAAAACTGTTCAATATTATGTTAATAAAGGTTTATCATCGATAAAGTAATTTACGTGGCATAAATACTTTATACACCTGCATTTATTTTTTTCTGATTTTAAAGTTGAAAGAGGCGCTTATTTACTTTGCATCAATAGTGGATTTAACCAAAAGAAATAAATTTTATTATTGCAATCAATATATTTATCTTAAAAAATTGTAGTAACATTACGTTGTACATTATTTTACACACATGTGAATGAAAAGCAGATAGTTACATGTGTTTCATCTTAATCTTACAACTGAGTTAAGAAGTTGTAAACACTTGAAAATGAACAGTGAATCGTTCGTACCTATTGGATCTTAGAAAAGGTTTTCTGATCTTTCAAATGTTAATTACACGAGACAATTTTTGAACTCTGTTGAGTAGTAAATCTCCTTGCTTAACCATCGCCTGATACTGCCAATTTTTACTGTCAGGTCTGTTTGTTTCAACGACTCCACCAACTCTATCAACTTTACAATGTAATCGACCTGCAGCTATGAAACGTGAAAGCTCCCTGAAAATAAGAATTTAAATCTTATATACACCGTTTTTGGATCAAATAAATGTAAAGATAGGTAAAAAATGGTACTTACTGATCGACATATCCTATTTTAACGCCAAAAGCATCCGCCATGTATTGTAAAGTTAGCGATCGGTATGATTCTAGCAGTTGTGTATACGCAAGGATTCGCATTTCTCTAACGTAATAACGATAATGGGGAAAAACAAGGTAGTCTCTGCGTAGTAGGCCTTCCACATGTGCTGAAAAAAAATTAGATAAGTATTGACGGAGATATAAATATTGATAGTATCATAAAAACTAAAACTCACCAAGATTTTTAAAGAAATCAGCATAATGACAATTATACAAGGAAAACAGATATTCTTTGACATCTGGATTACTATGAAGAACCTCCAGAATTTCGGAGCCTTTGATGATTTTATCTCGCAACTCATTTCGAGGTAAACTGATCATGCTAAGATAAACCGTGTATCTTACAAATGTGTTGTAATCCATCAGTTCGTAACTGGTAAAGGTACTAATCGTGTCTAAGAAGAAATTTGCAGCTTGTTTAAAATCACGAACTGCTATGCAGTAAGTTCCTTGGTATACCTTTAATCGATTTCTCCTATCCCAGTCACCACCTTCTTCGATCAAACTGGAACACAAATCTTTACATGAAAATGAATCTTTATATAAAATAAATAAAAGAAAAGTTAGCAAGGTAAATAATACCTTTCAGCCTTTTCTATATTTCTCGTAATGTGATCATGATCCAGATAAAAGAGACCAATTCTTATGTTATGAAAAACAATATCCAATCTATGTCCTAAAGATACTGTTTTATCGTAGGTTTTTCTAAAGGCGGATATAGCTCCATCTTTGTCTCCAATACGACAAAGGTGTTCCGATTTCTTTAGATTTGCTTCACGGACCTCCATTTCACCCAAATTCTGTTCGGCATCTTCAATGACACCATCCAATTCCTTCAACTGCTCCTCATTCCGGGTTTTCATTTTAGACAATAGAGCCTCGTCGACAGGCCAATTCAAATCCCGACATACCTCTTCATAGAACGGCGCCATGTCTGCAATTGAAAACACGATTAAAAGAATTTTATTGTAAATATGTGTATATATTCAAAATAAGCATTTTCGACAAGAGGAAGTTTGTAATTAGTCATGGAAAAAGGGCGACTTGAAATAATTACTGCTTTAATGAAGTTATTATGTTAACAATGAGATGTTTCCAAAGAAGGCAAATACATTATTGTCATTTCGTTAAATTCGAAATTTTCATAGATAAGCAACATTTAAGGCATTTCAGACACTAATAAAAGGCAAAAAAGATCTGATCTGACTGAACACTTCAAAGCCTTAGTCATCTGACATAACCTAAAATAAAACATTCGCGAAGCCTATATTCGCTAGTGTAATTTCCGTCTTATTTGCAAATCGACTCACAAATACTTCAAATCAAAATGTTAGGCTTTCATATTACCTTCAATGGGAAAAATATGTTAAATACTCTTTAAAAAAAGAATTTTATAAAAATGCAATCTCACTGTCAGCTTTGATGGCATCAAGGAGTTTGGTTTTCAAAGCTGTATCGTTCTTGTGCTCAGGTAGACTAAGCAAAAACTTTATTTGAGCCAGCTCCAGCTTTGGATTCTTCTCCAACCCCTCCTCTTCAAGATTTTCTAATGGCATTTTCAATAAAAATGTTAAATTCACCACTGACAACACAACTAATGAATTGTAGAAGTAAAGAACTAGGAAGTAGGAACTGGTAGGAACAGTATCGTTGCAGTATCGTCAAGTGATCCCAGAACTCCCACTTAGACTTGACTTGACCACTTC